>OX387251.1:9907092-9942092 GCA_947562095.1 Branchellion lobata | reverse complement strand
CCCATCTTTACTCACCACCCATCTTTACTCACCACCCATCCTCACTCACTACCCACCCTCATTCACCCACCCACCCACCCTCACTCACCACCCACACCCACTCACCCACCGACCCCCCATCCTCCACAGAAGTCTCTCAAGACTACAGGCTCCACCAAACGTCTCAACGAGGAGTCATACCGCCTGCAGCAGTCCTACTCACACCTCAAGGTGCTTGGGCCAAGGAGGGTGCCATGAATTGGGAATTGTGCCTTGTTGTAATGTCGTGTGCCGTGTTGTAATGTCGTGTGCCGTGTTGTAATGTTGTATGTTGTGTTATGATGTTGTATTTTGCGTTATAATGTTGTATTTTATGTTGTAATGTTGTATTTTGCGTTATAATGTATTTTATGTTATAATGTTGTATTTTGTGTTTTGATGTTGTATTTTATGTTATAATGTTGTATTTTATGTTATAATGTTGTATTTTATGTTATAATGTTGTATTTTGTGTTATAATGTTGTATTTTATGTTATAATGTTGTATTTTGTGTTATAAGGTTTGTTTTTATAGCTTATGTTATGGTGTTATGTGTCAACTGCCACACTCACGCCATCACAACCACAACCGACCACAACGACTACAGAACTGCAGCGACAAGAACCTCAAGCAAGCCTCCTTACTCTGCCAGCTGGCCACCCAGCTGAGGCAGTTGACAGGTGAGGTGGACAGGATGCAGGAGGCTATAGACCGCCTCCCCTGGAACAATGCGCACAACACCCTTCAGCACATCCAGGCCACACAACAGGTGCCTTGTTGACCATCTGTGTCTTCACTACTATTCCGTCTTGAACCGTATTATTGCGTTGTATATCGTACCTCCACATTACACCATGCACACCACACCATGCACACCACACCATGCACAACACACATGCACACAGTACCATGCACACCAAACCAGGACATGGGCACGAGACTCAAGTCCTTAGAGTCTCTGAAGACGAGTACGTGTGCAGAGGCCACTCACATCGCAGCCTCCCACAGCAGACACCCTACCACCAGCGCTGTGAGGGAGGTGGTGGCTGTGGTGGACGAGGAGTGGAAGAGAATGCACCATCTGGTGGATCTTTGTATGCAGGTGTGGTCCCATCTTGCGTGATGAATGTTCAATGGTGTTTATAAATGTTTCGTGGAAGTTTTTCCCTCTAGGAACAAAACACTGCCTTTGATTCCAGTGGTTTTATTAATTAACAATTAGGGTTTATTTACCTGTATTAATGTCACAACAACATCAAGCTGTCTCATCCACTTCTCTCTTCTCACCCAAACATCCACCCCCGCACCACAGGCGCACCTGACCACAGCACAGAACCACGACGCCTTCTTCAACAAGGCATTGCAGCTGCGTAAGGTGCTGGATGGGCAGTCCAAGGTGCTCTCCTCACTCAACCATGCCGAGGACGCCAACATGGAAGAGACGGAAGAACTACTGATGAAACTGCAGGTAGGTGGTTGGGCGGAGATTGGAGTGTGGCAGTTGATATGCTGTGGTGCCGTGTAGGATGCTTTGGTGTTGTATTGTGTTGCATGGTGTTGTGTTGCATGGTGTTGTGTTGTATGGTGTGGTATTGCATGGTGTTGTGTTGTATGGTGTGGTGTTGCATGGTTGGTTTGATAAGCGGTGAAATGAATAGTTGTGATGTAGATGATAGTAGTTTGAAAGGAAAAATAGCAACACAAAAGTATGACCACCTCCGTGTATTACCCCTCTACCTCTATTCCCATCATCACCCATTCCCTACCGCCACAGAAGGTGCAACAGACGCTAGTCTCAACAAGAAGAGAGGCAACCTCGCTGGAGCAACAGGCTAACACCTTGCCAGCCACCAACGCTACGCGACAGCTGCCACACAACCCTTCTGCGCCTCACATCGTCTCCGTCAAATGCCTCCTTACCCAGAAAGCCCTCGGCGTATGTGGTGGTTGGGAGTGGTGTGTGGGTAAATATGCTTGAGCTGCTTCTTAGTGGGGGAAGAGGAGGTTAGAATTTATTATGGTGGTTTTGGGGAGGAGGAGAAAAGTGAAGAGGTAATGTTGTTAATTATTTAATATGAATAAATAACAATTTTATTTATTTTAATATTTCGACTGAGACCCCTCTAACGCCTCCCCTCTTTAACACCCATCCCAGTTGTACCAAGGAGACAACTACCAAGTAGACACCACGTGCAAGCAGTCGCCAGGAAAGTGGATCATGAGAAATAGGTCAGGTCAAGAGGTCACCACGTCTCCCGTTTATTTCCAGGTCAACCCTAGATGCAGCAACGTTGTCGACAGCATTGAGAGGTTATGATGATGATGTTAGATGGGTTCATCGATTTTTCCTTCACCTTGTTCAATTCACCATTCAACTGTGCAGCTTTCGTCCTTACATTTGGTACTACCTCAATCTTTTTTGTACTACATCAACACTACAGCGGTATAAACACATGCACACACGCACACGCACACACACACACACACACACACACACACACACACACACACACACACACACACACACACACACACACACACACACACACAACAGTGTGTGCGCGGACGTGGATGACTTGGAGAAGGCCTGTAAAGAGGAAGAAGGTCAGCTGAGGTACAAGATGATCTTAGCCACCGTGAACATGGTCAAGTCCTGGCAGAGCTTCCAGGTGCTGTGGTGTGGTGTGGTGTGGTGTGGTGTGGTGTGGTGTGGTGTGGTGTGGTGTGGTGTGGTGTGGTGTGGTGCGTTGTGGTGTGGTGTGGTGTGGTGTGGTGCGTTGTGGCGTGATGGACGGTTGGATATATGGATGCTCAGCTGACTGAATGTGTGGTATTTCTTCAAATCTAAGAACCAACCATTTCAGTCTTCTCACTTTCCATTCATCCGCTCAGCAAAAAACCTTCAACGCCACACCATTCCCACCTTCACTATTTCTTTCCTATTTCTTCCACCATCTTCTCATCACCACAACCTCCACACTTCCACCACCACCGCCACAGTTGCCAGGGGGGGTAGGAAGTGAGCAGGTGTTGTCGATGATTGAGAGCGTCAAAGAGGACGGACAACGCCACCTGCAGCACCTGAGACAGCAACAGGCCCTCGGCAGGGGTGGTCAGGGGGAGATAAGACAGCTACAAGACCACCTTGACTACTGCAGTGACGTGGCCGACAAGATCAAGATGGCCTCTTCGCAGACGAGCATTGGAGTGTCCATGGATTCCTCTATGCTCTCCTCTTCCGAGCAGCTGGGTGGCAACACCGCCAACAAGAACATGACCGACTCTACCTTCACCAACACCGAGTATGACCTCCCGTCGCCCACCCATCAAGCTACGCAGCCCTTCCAGCACCCTTCTTCGCCCTCTCCTGACCACCACCACTCTAATCAACAGCACCAAGACTTCACACCAGATTCCAAGTACCAGGGCGCCTTTGTGGCCGAGGAGGATGAGTATGAAGATGACGTGTACATCGACTCGTCTCCTTCTTCTTCCCCCTCCACCGACCCTCAAATGAGTCCACCCACGCAAAGTCGTAATGGTGATGATGACGTCGTTGACGTGAGCGGATGTGAAGACGACGACGACGGCGTCGATGATGGAACGGGAAATAAGGTGAGAGTTTACGAGAGAAGACATGGCGGTGACAGCGGTGGTGTTGATGACTTTGAAGATGACGACGATGCTTACGCAGATAACGCACCACGTGGTGACGTTACAACATTTGATGACGTCATATCACGTGCTCAAGACGAATCACAACACATCTCTAAGGAAGCTTCTTTACCAGATGTTGCCAAGGTGACATCCACCACCACAACTCCTTCCTCTGTTGCCGCAACATCTACTATCGCAACACCATCAACGTTGGCCCCATTATCAACAACGACAACAACAACTTCAACAACGCCATCACTTGCTACAGACAAAACAACATCGTCAACAACAACAACAACGACAATCGTTTCATCGTCAGTGGATCCTGATGACTTAGAAACGCCAACTTCAATTTATCGAGACATCGACGCAACAACCATCACTGATACGTTCACTGCAACTACTACAACAAGTGCACCAACAACACACTCATTAGTCGACAACAAAAATACGTCGTCAACTACAACCACTGATCTTTCAGACACACCAACTTCTACAACGCCCTCAGCAGCAGGATCACGAATTGATTCCACAACAACAGCAACAGCAACAGAGACAACATCAACAACACCAACAGAGACAGCAAGGACACTAGAACACACCCCAACATCAACAACGACACTGACAACACTGGAGCCAATGACAACAACCGTCGAGTATACCACTTCAGTGGTCACCACCATGGATGAGGCCACCACCCATGCACCTTCACAACACGCCTCAGCAACCCTGCACCTCCCCGTCACCTCCAGCATCCTACAGAAGGCCCTCATCCAAACCCCAGATCTTCTGACCACCGTACAGAAGACTATTCCCACAGACATCTCCATTGTTGCTCCAGTCACTGACGCCACCACACACGTCACGACACCACTATCGCCTCAAGACATCACCACCGGCTTGACAATCCACTTACCTACCTCCACAACACCCTCTACATCAACAATCTCTGCACCTAGTTCAACAACAACTGCTATGACCACTTCATCTGCGACATCTGCATCCGCAACTACAGCAGCATCAGCAGCAGCTGCTTTTCCAGTTGCAACGCAGGCTGATGCAACAGCTGCTACAACTTCCCTTTCATCTGTTGCTTCCACAACGTTCACAGCACCCTCAACAACCACACAGTTAGATACCACCACAACACCGACCACCCAACCAGCTAGCGCATCGTCGACTACACAACCATCTTTCCTCCCCCCAACTTCACTGCCAACTCCCACCACATCACTTTCAACACCTTCAACTCCCCACAGTCCTTACCACTCAGCAGCGCAAATACAGACCATCACCTCTCTCAAGCAACAAGCTGTCGTCATACCGGAGGTTGCTCACCACACCAATCCTCCCTCATCCTCAATAGCTATTCCACAACAGTTATTTTACAGTATTCACACAATTTGTATGTGTATATAGTATATATGCAATACTGAATAAAGACAACCACAGTATCCATCAGTACATAACTCCTCAAACAGTATTTCAACCAATTACTTCAACCCCCCCCCCCTTCGCCACAGCAACACAATGCAACAATCCATCCGCAGACGCACGGACACCCGATGGTGGTGGACAAGTCGGAGAGGGTGGTAGCATTCTTCCAGCCAGCCTCCCTCTTTGAGGCCGCCTGTCCTCTCAGCCTGGTCGACTGCGTCAGGACGGGCGTCATGAGAGGTGGTCTGATTGAGGACGTCTACTCGGGCACCTCTTACACCCCCTCCCAAGCTGTCGACCTCGGCCTCGTTGACAGCACCCTTGACCGCTTCGTCGACCCTCGATCTAACACCGTGCTCACGTATGAACGTGCCGTCAAGAACAAATTGTTTGACCCTCACACGGGTTTGTTGACTGTTGAAATGGGTCAAGGCCATGACGGCAGCACCAGCTTGCACCTCGACCAGGCTCTGGAACAAGGCTTCCTCTTCAAGTCGCTCGTTGCTTCTGACGCCATCCTCAAGTACAGCCTGCCAGTGGGCGTGGAGGAGGTGGTGGTGGTGGTGCCTCGGGTGGGGGCAGCTGAAAACCCTCGACTGAAGGACGTGCTCGACCAAGACAGCAAGTCTCTCATCCGCACAGCCGATGGCGCCTTCATGTCATCCAGGGAGTTGGCAGCAGACATGGTGACTGTCTTCAAACTTCTCAGCCAGCGAGACGTGCAACTGCTGGACCGAAGCTTCGTGATGGTGCACAAGCCAGTGGCAAACTTCAAAGCTTCACCGTCTCACAAGTACGAGATGGAGTACCTCCAGCTGTCCCAGGCGCTGCAGGAGGGCGTTTTGCAAGTGGAAGAGCAGGGAGCCTTCTACGTTTTCATGGGCTCCAGTCGGGTGGGCGTGGACGACGCGGTCAGAAGGAATTTCATCTCTCCAGAGTTGCACCACCTCATGACTCGCTCTCACATTGAACTGAGTCCCGGTCGATGTGTAAGCATTCCTGAGGCAGTGATGCTGGGACTGGTTGATTGGACTCACGGCAAGATCTGCACTGAGGAGGGTTTGATGACGTACGAGGAGATGTTCGAGAAGGGTATGATGGACGATGTCACAGCCTGTCATCTTCTGAACATGAGCTGCTCCTATGCCGTCGTCACCAGCGTCATCACCTCCATTCAGCACCAGTCCACCCCTCTCAACTCAGGACCAGCTGAGATATCACCACCCCGGAGCGATGCCTCTGAAGGCGTTCCTCTGCCCTCAAGTCCTCGCAAGAGACTTCACGACTCTCCTGAAGACTCCTTCTCCAGCCAAAGCTCCCGCTATGCCGACCAACGTTCGGGTAAGAAGGCCGTTGCGGACCAAATAAAGAAAGCCAAGTTGGACTCGGATGAGAGTTTCTCTGGGAAGGAAGAGACGTCGCATTCCAATGATGCGGCCTCCATCTCTTTTTCCGCTGGAGAACTTTCACGGAGCGAGGGGATGGAGGAGGGTGGGGAAGATGAATCATCTGATCACTCCACAAGCTTCCCACTGGCAGACAGAAGCAAGGATTTGAGCTTCAGTGCATCTCGGCCAGAACCATCGGCTCCCGTGCCATCCACCGGAGCCGGAGACTTCAAGGAGGACTTCGGTACTCCAACAGGGGTAAGCACCATCACAGCTCCTTCCGAGGCGTTTCCAGTTACGCCTGGAGATGCGGATCATCACTTGCAAGAGCTACATCCAAGCGTGTCATCTGGCGAACAAATCGATGATTCGAAGGAATATAAGGAAAGCAGTGAAAAGAAGGAAGATGATGGATTGAAGGAGGAGGACGACTGGCGGGAAGGAATAGATAGAGGTAGGAAAGATGAAAGAGTGGAAGAAGAGGTTAAGGTATTGGAGGATGAGGATGAGGAGTTTAGAAGATTGAGGAAAAATGAAGATCAGGATAGGAGAAGGGAAGATGAAGATGAGAATAGAAGGATGGAAGATGAAGATGAGAAGAATAGAAGGATGGAAGATGAAGATGAGAAGGATAGAAGGATGGAGGATGGAGATGAGAAGGATAGAAGGATGGAGGACGAAGATGAGAAGGATAGAAGGATGGAGGACGAAGATGAGAAGGATAGAAGGATGGAGGATAGAGATGAGAGGGATAGAAGGGTGGAAGATGAAGATGAGAGGGATAGAAGGATGGAGGATAGAGATGAGAGGGATAGAAGGGTGGAGGATGAAGATGAGAGGGATAGAAGGATGGAGGATGAAGATGAGAGGGATAGAAGGATGGAGGATGAAGATGAGAGGGATAGAAGGATGGAGGATGAAGATGAGAGGGATAGAAGGATGGAGGATGAAGATGAGAGGGATAGAAGGATGGAGGATAGAGATGAGAGGGATAGAAGGGTGGAGGATGAAGATGAGAGGGATAGAAGGATGGAGGACGAGACAGTGGATGAAAGATACAAAAGCGCAAAAGACTTTAAAGATATGCAGGCAAGTCAGAAGGGGACTCCAGAAGCACAATCTCAGCCAGGTGATGAAGCTGATGACGATAAGTACTTGCCTGCTGGTGAGAGGCACGAAGACACAGCGTCCACGGAGGACAAACGAGATCACGAGGAGCATGATGTCTCAAGCGACAGCACTCAACAAGCACCTTTCGAAGACTCTTCTGCTTTCTTTCAACCACCCATCAAGACATCACTTGATGCTTTTTCCCAGCCATTCTCCCCTCCAAGCACTCATCAAGAGTCATCTGATCTTCCGAGCACTCATCAAGAGTCATCTGATCTTCCGAGCACTCATCAAGAGTCATCTGATCTTCCGAGCACTCATCAAGAGTCATCTGATCCTTCGAGCACTTCTTTTCGGCCACTCTCTCCATCAGTAGTAGGTGCAACAGATGAAGGTGCGTCTGTGGAAGAGGAGGAAGGTCGTGAGAGGGTGACAATCGAGGTGGACAAGAATAAAGTCCAAATTGACATTCCAAGCAGAGGAGCAGCTAGAGGGAGGGACGATGAGAGGGAGACAGATTCCAATGCTGAAGAGTTTGAAGATACAGTGGCTTGGGGGGATGCATCTCTCGAAAGGCAAGCCCCAGAGGCTGCTAGAAAGTCGGGTGAGGAGTCAAGAGATGCGGTGGAAGGGAGGAATGAACAAATTTCAATTTCAGTTTCAAAGAACAAGGTGGAAATTAATGTCGATGTGAAGGGTACCGATGCTGTGGAGGAAGATGGAGAGAGTGACAAGGAGGGTAGGAGAGATAAGGGGGATGAGGAGGATGAGGAGAATGATGAGGTTAAGAAAACTAAGAAAGAAGAAGAAGAAGAAGATGTAAAGAATGAGAAAGGAAGAAAGGATGAAGAGGAGAAAGATGGAGAAGGTGAAAAGAATGTAAAAGGTAAGAAAGATGAAGAGGAAGAAGAGGATGATGATGAGGCGTTTAGTGATGCAGAATCACCAAAGGATGGAGCGACATCGACAGTCCAGGTGACACAGCCATCCGAGCAACCAGTGACAACCATTGAGTCTGTTGACTCTTCTTCTTTCCACAACAAGTCCCCGCAAGACACTCAAGATTTCACCAAATCACTTTCTCCACACTTCACCACTCCTACAACCATACCTGACCTTCCGCCCACCACATCATCTTCGAACGATCAAACAGGCAACACACCACTAGACTCAAGTCAAGACCTTGCAATTGAGAGCACCACACCACAGGATCAGGCAGACAAGGAGGCAATAGTGGAAACACAAGAAGACGATAACAGAGTTGCCCTGGTTGGCGAAGGAGGCCAAACTGAGGTCGCAAAAGGTGGCAGTCATTACGACGGAGAGCATTCACGACACGAGGCCCTCAGCGACGCTGATATGGCGCGTAGTGATGACATTGACGTTTCTAGCTCTTCTTCAGGAGGTCTTTCGACCCCTTTCGACGAAGCTGCTGAGGGAGCTGCTAGATCCCAGACTGACGACTCGGTTCGAGACGACACGGTTCAAGATGACACACAAGGAAAGTGTTCTCCTGAAGAAGCAGACGCAGGAATGAAAAAAGGTGAGTCAGGTGCAGGAAGAGCTGATGAGGATGATGGTGGAGTTTACTCTGGAGCTGGAGATTCTGAAAGGGAGGATGACTTCAAGGATGTGACTTCTTCAGACGCCGATGAGTGGAAAGAGGCCAAGACCTCAGAGCTGCCTGCAGCCAAGGAACCACACCAGGGTGCCCTTGACGAGGAAGAGAGACTCAGACCGACTGATGCACACTCCATACAGGGAGATAGTGATGAAAAGGAAGAAGTCTTCAGCAGTACGAGGGACTTGAGGGAGGAGGGTGCAGTGTCAAGTACTCCAGTGAAAGAACTGCCCAGAGGCAATGAGGAGGCGAGTGAGGAGAGTTATGAGACTGCTGGTGCTTCGAAGCAGAGCGAGGATTCGAAGGATAGCGAAGGTTTGAAAGAGAGCGAAGATTCAAGCGCTGGTACGGCACTTGAAACACACAAACCCGCCATCACTGATGATCCAACAGACGCCTTCAAAGATGATGCTGACTTGAAGAACTCAAGCGAAAATGTATCAGGCCCTGGAGTGGCAGATGAAGAGGAAACTCAAGTGTCACCGAGTGACGGGGCTCAAAAAGATGATGTTATCTTGTTGGAGGGGGAAGAGGCAAGTGAGGGTGGTGAGGATATATCTGAAGAAGCTCCCATTGGTGGGGTGAGTGATGATGCTGCATCCGTGCTGACTGGAGAGAAACACCTTGGTGGTGAGGCCGTCAAAGAAACAGATACAGACACAGACAACTTCTGTGAGGACTTCGTTGAAACTGACGACCAGAGTGGCTTTGAGTCAGCGAGGGAAGGAGATGGAGCTGTGAGTGGTGAGGCAAGAGGTGGTGAAGATGGGGTGGAAGGTGGTGAAGATGGGGTGGAAGATGGTGATGATAAAGCCGGTGGAGATGAGAGTAGCAAGTTGAGGGCGGGTGCAGGCGAGAAAGGAGCTGACCCCTTCGAGGGTGTCGTTGAAGAAGAGAGGATTGGTGAAGCAGAAGCAAGTGGTGCTGAGAAATTTGAAAGTGGTGAAGGAGATGGGGAGAAGACAAAAAGTGGGGAGGAGTCAGGAGATGTGGTTGTTGCAGACAGAGGGCTTGATGACGGGAGTGTTAAAGACACCGACGCAGACACCGATAACTTCTGTGAGGACTTCGTTGAAACTGACGACCAGAGTGGCTTTGAGTCAGCGAGGGAAGGAGATGGAGCTGTGAGTGGTGAGGCAAGAGGTGGTGAAGATGGGGTGGAAGGTGGTGAAGAAGATGCAAAGATTGCTGGGGATGAAGCAGGAAGGGTTGATGGTGAGGTGGGTGCTAGGGTTGAAGATGGGAAAGAAAGCTTGAGGAGTAGTGTCGAATCACCAAAAGATGATGAAAAAGAAGGAGATGGTGAGAAGGAGAGAGATTATGAAAAGGAGAAGGGTGATGAAAAGGAGAAGGGTGATGAAACAGGAAGTAAGGTTATGGAAGAGGATGAAGGAGAAAATGTGGAAGGATCAGAAAATATGGGAAAACACGATATTATTCCCGAAGAAAAAGCAGACGTTGGTCATAAAGAAGAGGTCAAGGACACTGACACAGACACCGATAACTTCTGTGAGGACTTCGTTGAAACTGACGACCAAAGTGGCTTTGAGTCAGCGAGGGAGGGAGATGGAGCTGTGAGTGGTGAGGCAAAAGGTGGTGAAGATGGGGTGGAAGATGGTGATGATAAAGTAAGTGATGCAGGCGTTGAAGGTGAGGAGGCGGGAGATGTTGCAGAGGTTGACACTGCTGACAAGCGGTTTGATGAGAGAACAAGAGAAGCGGTAGATGAAGGAAGCACCAGCCAAGTTGACGAAGAACATTCGAAGGTTCCAGAAGACAAGACAGCAGATTCCAAAGAGACTGATGAAGGGCAAGGTGATCCTGCCACGCAACCACCAAGTCACACTCCCCAGTCTGAAGCAGCAGTTGACAACAAGGAAGCAGAGGCGAGGGAAGCAAGCGGGAAGAGGTCCAGCGACACTGAGAGCTCAGATGCCGATTGGAAGGACACTGAAGATAACTATGAGATGAGGAGGAAAGAGGAGGAGAAGGAAGCGAAGAAGAAGGAGGAGGAGGAGGAAGCGAAGAAGGAGGAGCATGAGGAAAAGGAGGCGGACAAGACAGAGGTTGCAGATACTTCTGATGAAGACTTCGCCGATGCCAGTCCTGACCATGCCAAACAAGCTCCTTCGATGCCCTTGAATGAGCACTCAACGTTGAATAAGGGTGATGCTCCACTTGCAGAAGAAGAAGAAGAAAAAGGAAAAGAAGAAAAAGAAGAAGAAAAAGAGAAAGAAGAAGAAGAAAAAGGAAAAGAAGAAAAAGAAGAAGAAAAAGAGAAAGAAGAAGAAGAAAAAGAGGACAGGAAGATTACTGAAGGTGTTGTTGAAAATGAAGAGGAAAGAACAAATCAAGATGAAGAAATTCAAGATAAAACAGAGAGGGCTGAAGTGCAAAGAGATGAGACAACACAAGATCATACAGCGCTAGATGAAGCGATGCAAGATAAAGCAGAGAAAGACGAGACAAAGAAGCACCCGAGAGAGGGCGATGAAGGTGTAGGAGGTGACGATGACGATGTTAATGATTCAAGTACTTCTGTGGACACTCAAGCTGCAGAAGCAGACGTTGCAAGGGGTCACTTGGATGAGGAACACGCCGATGCAACTCTTCCCACTTCTGCAAGCTCCCATGAAGATAGGCCCTCTGGCGAATCACTTGAAACTGAGGCAACAGATGCAGTAAGATCACAAGATGAGGTTATCCATGACACTCAATGGGAGGAAGAGGCGAAGAAGGACCGTGCCTCCACACAGCCAACCTCTGCGGATGGTGCACTTGACGTTACGAAGCCTGAAGAAGGAGATGATGTTACAGGGAAATCCACTGAGCATGAAGCTGAGCCTTCCGATGAGAGGTCCGATGAGGCAGCACCAGAGACTGCCAGTGACAGCGAATCTACTGCCTCTTCCGTCTTGGACACTCAGAGGGCAGTGGTTGACGCAACAACAGCGTCAAGCTCTGCCGACAACACTCCTGACTCCACTGCAACCTCTACTTCAGTTTCGTTGTCAAAGGACCTCCATCCCACCCAATCAATCTCACCTCAGGCTCCCACAGAGCTTGCACAAGGTGACACTGAAGTTCATAAAGACGAGCTGACCAAGCAAGTGACCCCTGAAACATCGAAGCCCCACGACGAGACGTCCAGTGGTTTAGAGACAGCAAAAGCGGTGGGCCTTGGTCTGATGGCGGTAGTGGGAGCTCCGATCGTGGCTGGCATGGCGATTGCCGATGCCTTCAAATCCATTCCCCCCAAACACCCTGAAGTCTTCAAGGAACAACACCCTCACCAAGGCTTCTTCAACCACCCTCGTCCTGATGAGGTGGATGGTGAAGAAGAGGCCACCCTCATTACTACTAAGGAGGAGGAGGGAAAGGAGGAGAGAGGTGCTGGAATCAGGGCTGGAGTTCTTACAGAGAGTGCACGTGCCACCGATGCTGCCTTGGAGGATGGAAGGGAGAAGGTGCAGTCGGAAGTTGAGGATCATGTTGATGAAGAAGAGAGGGTGATAGGAGATGTAGATGAAGAGAGAGTGAAGGGAGGTGTTGAGTCGGGAAGTGCTGATGAGCAGTCCATGCATGACGCGCAGGCTCATGTGACGGAGAAGGACAAGCATCCGCAAGATCAACCACCTCAAAGAGGGGAAGAAAGTTCCTGCGATTGGAAGGCGAACTCTCCACTGGCGGCGGTGCTACAGAACCCCAAATGTTACGATCGCAAGAGCACCTGGTTCATCAACCCAGACGACGGCACGCTGATGAATCTGAAGGAGTGCATGCACCGGGGCCTGATCGACCTCGACAACAAGAACATAGCCGACTTGGACTCTGGCGAAGTGATAGGCCTCAGGGAGGCGGTGGAGAGGGGTCTCATCAACCCACTCGAGTGTCGCTACATCGCTGACGACCTTGTGGAGCTGAGTCTGCTAGACGCCTTCAATAGCGGCCTCATCATGGACGACACCGTCTCAGAGTTCACGCCTGTCGACTACCCAGTCATTCCTCGCAAAGATAGCAACGACAGCGACGCCAGCCTGCCTGCCAGCTCCTCCTCCGTCAACGGATCGTCTGTGGATGTGATCACGCACGCTCCACGCTCGTGTTCGATCGTCGAGGCGGTCGTGTCGAAGGTTTACAACCCGGCCAACAACTCGGTGCTCGACCCAATGACAGGCAGGAGCTTCACACTGGTGGAGGCACTCGACAGAGGCCTGGTGACCACCAGAAGTTCTGTCTTCCAGGACCCTGGGTCGAACAAGAAGGTGGGCTTGGAGCAGTTGTTGAGGAAGGGCTGCGTGAGTTTGAAGTCCGGAGACATCGCCCTCGAGGGGGGCGGCTTCATGCGCATTGCTGAGGCGGTGGAGAAGGGCTATCTGACCGACGAGGGTGACGTCAAAGGGGATGGCATCCTAGAGAGGCCTCTGAGTCTGGTCAAGATACTCGACCTGTGCCTCTACGACTCTCTCACGGGCCACTTCATCGACCCCGACACTGAAGAGAGGATGACCCTGGCTGAGGCCCTCGACGAAAACCTCCTCGACCCACTCACTGCCGTCCTCAACGACCCTGGCTCCGAAAAGGTTTTCAGTTTGGAAGAGGCATTGATGCGAGGACTGGTGTCGGACCGCACAGGAGCCGTGTACGATACACAGGCCCGCAAGAAAATCTCGCTGATAGAGGCCACCAGACGTGGCATTGTCATTCCCCTGCCCATGACGCTCAACATGGCTGTGGACATCGGGCTCTTCAACGAGGAGACTGGCATGTTCTACGACCCCACCTGCGGCATGTGCTTCGCCCTGCAGGAGGCCATCGACAACGGCCTCATCGACTCCCGCTCTCTCATCGTGGACCCAGCCACTGGCAAGGTAATGGCCATCGCAGTGGCTACAGCCTGTGGCATCCTCGACTCCAAGAACGGCAACGTGATCAACATGCACACAGGCCAGGTCTTCTCGCTCAAAGACGCAGTCCTTGTCTCGTCGGACTCCAGCTCGCCGCTCAGTCGAGGCAGCTCGAACGACAAGAACCGACTGTCGGTGATTCAGGAGGAAGACTCGTTGTCTTCCTCGTCCACCTCGTCAGGCTTCTCACACGACAAGCTTCCTCCCATGGTGCCCAAGGACGCACCCATCGTTGAGGAGGCCGAACAAACTGATGAGGATAGTGTTCAGGGTGGCAAGGACTCTGAACGCAAGGACTCCCTTGCAGCTCCCCAGGAGGACAAGAGAGCAGGGGATGGAGCTTCGAAATTCAGGTCATCAGACGAGTATTTGAGCGCTGATTCTTTCCCGGAGTCTCACAAGACCACAGACGACCAAGAGAGCACCTTTTCAACAAGCAAGGAAGCCTCCACTGTTGACAACCTCTCAAAAGACACCCTCAAGACTACATTAAAGGATCCTTCGGTCCGAACCGAATCTGAACGACCAGCACCCTCCATCGACCAGAGCAGAGGTGAGAAGACAGACCTGTCTCTTAAAAAGGACTTGAGTGTGGCTTTCGTGCCTGGCATGTCTGCTTCTCAACAGCCACCTAGCGGAGGTGCTTCAGTGAACAAGCAAAAGTTGGTGCCTTCGCACCGCACACCCGGCGTGGTGGTGGAAGAGGCTCCAGCCACTGACGTGGAGACAGGCGTTGAGACGTTCGCTGACAAGTATGCTGAGTCCCTACTGCACCAGGCCGTGGAGTCGGTGCAGCCTGCGGACAAGTCACTGAGCGACAAGAGAGCCAGTGACGAGTACTTTGACTCTCTTCTCGCGCCTGAGGATGCCGATGGCACTCCAAAGAGGAAAGTTGTTGCTGGAGTTGATGAGGGTGTTGATCGCGGTATGGATGATGGCATGAACGGGCAGCTTGATGTGGAGAGGTACGATGGTGAGGCTGGCAAGGGAGGAGACAAGGAGGCTGAGGATGAGCTGGAGATGCACAAGACGTGGTTGCTGAAGATGGAACAGGGTCTTGCCAACCAAGCTGCTCAGTATCGAGGCCTCCAAAACGACCGAGACCTCGTGGAACTCTTCAACACCACCAAGGTTTTTTCTACCTTTACTCACCTCTTCACTTTTCATTAAAAACATCACTTGTCAAGCTGGTACAATATGTCACAAGAATGACTCCTTAACTTGATTGTAACCTTCCACAAACACCACTTAACAAATCAACTGCAATTCTTGACAAGTTCTCGTTACTAAGTTACTCCAAAATCTCTCTTTGCAACCACTTGAAAACTCTCCACCTCCACACCACAGAAGTTGAACGAGGCGTTTGAGAGCAGCGTGCACCAGATAGACAAGTCCCTGATCAGGTCTTCAGCCCGTCTGGCCTCCGTTCCCATGCAATCCGACCTCCTCAAGAAGCATCACGCCCTCACCGACCAGATCTCAACTCTCATGTACTCTGTTAGTGCCTGCTTTTTGTACACGCACGCGTGCACACACACACACACGCACACACACACACACACACACACACACACACACACACACACACACACACACACAATCACGCACACTAACGCCCCCAACGCGACAACAACACAACAACAGATAGAGAACGAGAACAGGGCTCGTTTGGAGTTGTTGTCGGCCATCCACGACGACAAGCAGGCCTTCAACATGCTCTCGTCAGACCTCGACATGGTGCTCAGCAGGCTGGAGGAGACCCAGCGGGCATGCGCCACCAGCCACCCTGACGTCATCGAACACTCCCTCAAGGCGTGCCAGGTGCCAACGGACTGTTTGGCTGTTTGGTGAAGATTCTTGACCTTTTGTTGATGTTTTTGTTGTTGTTGATGTAAGCGCATGTCGTTGAAGTGTTTGATTTTGTCAGTTCTTAGCGACTTGTGTAAACATTAACGAGTATATTGTAGCATCTTTTGTTTGAATTGGTAACATTCCGCTTACAACGCGACATGTGGCAAGGAGTGTTTCAAGGGAGCATCCACCCACTCTTGCAGGAGATTCAGCAGGATGCGCAGGACCTGGCGGAAGAGCTGAGCAAGCTGTCCGGGGTGGTGGAAAACTACAGCGCCCTAGTGCATCACTTGGGAGACAAGATGGCCTCGTACGAGCCCACCCACCTGCCCAACCACCGACCGCCCCCAGTCAAGCATACTGACAACTCACACCTGCACGCCTCCCTCCAAGCCATGAGTCACCGAATTGCAGCCCTCTCTTCCTCTACCGACCAGCTCTGCAACCGACTGCAACACCTGCAGCACCACTCTGTCTCCTTCGCCGACCAGTACGACAACATGATAGGCTGGTTTGAAAAGGCCTATGACGTCATCCATACGCTGCAAGAGGCGCCTGATGAACAGGTGTTACACAGCGGAAGTGACTCTGAAAGTTATTTATGCATAGAAAGAAAATACACATATACTTTCACAGACACACACACAAACAAACACGCACACACACACCAACCAACTTACGCGTACCCAACAGGACAAAGACGACGTATCGGAGCTGCGACAGACGCTGTTGAAGGAAGGTAGCATGGAGCTGGAGAAGCTGCAGACCACAGGGAGGGAGTATGCGCAGATGCTGAAGCGGGCCGAGTGTGGTGAGGGTGTCGAGGTGGAGAGGAAGCTGAAGTTGATGGCCGACAAGCTGCGACTGCTGCAGGATGGAGGCGAACACATCAGTGGTAGGTTGATGAAGGGGCTGCTTTGTGGCTGCTTGCTGTGGTGGTTGTGGTGGCTGGGCCGGCTGTTGCTGCGGTTGTTGCAGTAGTTTTGTTGTTTGATGGCTCTGAGATTAAAAAAAAATAATTTTTGTCACTTTTCTATTTCTGTATCATCGTTCATTAATTTTACTATTAATATCATCATCATCATCATCATCATCCTTATCATCATCATCCTTATCATCATCATCCTCATCATCCTCATCATTCTCATCATCATCATCATCATTATTATTATTTATTATTATTATTATTATTATTATTATTATTATTATTATTATTATTATTATTATTATTATTATTATTATTATTATTATTATTATTATTATTATTATTATTATTATTATTATTATTATTATTATTATTATTATTATTATTATTATCATCATCATCATCATCATCATCATCCTCATCATCATCATCATCATCATCATCATCATCATCATCATCATCATCATCATCATCATCATCACCTTTTCCACAGAAGAATCCTTCTACAAGCCTATAGAACAGCCCACTGACGAAAAAGTCATTCAGTTCAACCAAGAACTACAGGTAAGTAAGTGAAGGGTGGTGGTGAAATGAATAAGAGGAGGAGGAAGTGAAGAAGGAGGAGGAAGTGGATGAGAATGAGGAAGAGGAGGAAGAGGATGAGAATGAGGAAGAGAAGGAAGAGGATGAGAATGAAGAAGAGGAGGAAGTGGATGAGAATGAGGAAGAGGAGGAAGTGGATGAGAATGAGGAAGAGGAGGAAGAGGATGAGAATGAGGAAGAGGAGGAAGTGGAGGAAGATGACGATTGACGACACACCACCACAGCGGGTGTTAGTGTGGCTGCAGGACGTGGCAAAGGTGACGGAGAGTCTGTCGGTCCTGCCCCACGACCCCCCCTCCATCAAGTGCCACATTCAAATCGTCAAGGTGCCACCCACTCCTCACCCACTCAATCGATCACCCACCCACTCCTCACCCACCCACTCGCTCACCTATTCACTCAATCACTCCTCGATTCACCACATACACATATATACCCACAAGCACTCACACAAACACAAACTCACACATACACACATACACACGTCCACACAGACACTCGAAGAGCAGATCCAGCCTCAGCAGCAGACGATAATGCGACTGAGTGACCTGCTCTCCCACCTGCCCCCCTCCTGCCACCACAAGAACCTCCAACACGCACACCACTCCCTCAACAAACTCCTCACCTTCGTCGCTGGTGATCCTCCATTATTATTGCACTTGTAACTGCTTCACTAGTACATTTTATTATTATTATTATTATGGTACTATTGTTTTTGTTCTTATTTTGATATTTTTGTTATGTTTATTGTTTTGGTTTTATTGTTATTTTTTCATCATTTTCATTTGTATATCTGTCATATTATAAAGGTTATAGTTATAATTGCCACCACCACCACCACCATTAAGACAAGAAGCAGTCGTTGAGCAGGGCCCTTTTGCACAGCGGTGACGTAAGGACCTCGATCGATGACGTCAGCTCATGGGTGACGTCATCGAGGAAGCTGCTGAGGCAGGCAGCTGTCAATGACTCTGCTGGCCACTCCAAAAAACTGTCCATGCTGAAGGTGAGGAAGAGGAGGAAGAGGAGGAGGAGGAGGAGGAGGAGAAGGAGGAGAAGGAGGAGAAGGAGGAGGAGGAGGAGGAGGAGGAGGAGGAAGAAGAGGATGTTGATTTATCACACCACACAGCGCCTGAACAAGGAGGCAGTGCAGCAGAGGACCCACCTGGACGACATAAAACTCAAGGTGGCAAACACCAAGGGCCTGTTGGACGCGCAATCGTATGTCGAGGAGCTGGAGGGGTTGGCATCGCAAGTTGAGGAGGTCTCCAAGGAGGTGCAAGAGAGGCTTCAGGAGACTCAGGACGTGCATGACAAGGTTGTCGTGCTCTGTTTGGTGTTGTCTCGTGGGTAGTTTTGTCATCCGTACCACCACACTGTACTATTCAATACTAAATCCACATTACTCCATCTCATGGCTTCAAAATCTACCATTGCCACAACCACCATCGCCACAGGAGAAGGCCTTCCAGGAGGACGTGACGCAGGCGAGGCAGGCGCTGGAGAAGCTGGTGAGCAAAGTGAACAACTGCTTCCCCCACTACGCCCTGCTGCCCGCCAAGCTGCAGCTGCAAGAGAAGCAGTTCATGGTTCGTTTGCCCTTCTCTCAGCTCCGGCTGGCATTTCCACGGGGATTTGTGCTGCTAATCTGATGAATTTTGTGGTAGTAGGGGTGATACACATAAATAAAATCCCGCATACGTACACACACACACACACACACACACACACACACACACACACACACACACACACACACACACACACACACACACACACACACACACACACACACACACAAACACACACACACACACACACACACAAACACACACACACACACACACACACACACACACACACACACACACACACACAGAAAGTTCTAGACGACGTAAACAGCACGGGGTCCCTGATACTGCGGGTGTTCGAGGAGGGCGAAGAGATCATTGCTCAGGCGCCCAAGACCACTGGCGTGCTGGTGAGGAAGGAAATGGACGCCCTGAGTCTCCAGTGGCTGCCCCTGAAGGCCAAGTGCGAGGAGAAGAATGCCAAGCTGGCCGTTGTCACCAGCCAGGTGAGTGCCTTGTTGTGAAGGTGTTTTTGTTGTGAAAGTGTTTTTGTTGTGAGGTTTTTGTACATTTTTTTCGTTATTTTGTTCAGTATGCTTGTCAACTTCCGTGTCCTTCAAGTTTTTTCCATCATGGTAACGATGGAGAGGAAGAAGATTATAAACGTCGAAGCTAAGTGGCCTCAAATGAGCCAAAATTCCTTCGAAAAGTCAAGCTAGTTTCCAATTCCTCCACACACCCCATTCAAACTCCACCTTCCACGCAGGTGCTGGCGTACCATGCTGCCTTGGCGGAGTGCATGGAGTGGCTGGGAGACAAGGAGACATACTTCAAGGCACTCAAGCCCTGCAGTCGCTACCTCTCCTCCATCCTCAGCCAAGTCCACAACCACAAGGTTTGTCTTGGGGGCCTTCCGACTAGGGTTGGCTTCTCACAAGGTTCGTGCGCGTGCCTTTGTGAGGAGTTTCTCGCACACACACACACACACACACACACACACACACACACACACACACACACACACACACACACACACACAAACCAGGACCTGCACGACCAAATGGAGCAGCAACGTAACAACATGCAGCGCCTCGAGAGCTTGCAGTCTGGATTGCGCATCCACGCCAGCAGACCCGACATCAGCCTCCTCAACAACATGACCAACAACCAACTCAAGCGATGGGAAAAACTCGTGCAAAAGTTAGAAGCGCTGTGTGCCAGTGTTATTACTGTCTTTTTTTTTCTTTTTTTTTTACTGTGATTTTTTTCCCATGTGTTTTTAGTTTTAAAGTCAGGTACATCACTAGTTTTTCAAGTTAAATATTCCAAATGTTCAAAATTATTCTATAATTAGCCCTAATGTTTTTGTTAACCACTATGTTTGAGATTTAGCTTCAAATTACTACCGCAACTGTTATCTTCTCCACCACCACCACTCTCACCACCACTCTCACTACCACCACCACTTTCACTACCACCACCACTCTCACTACCACTACCACCACTACCACCACCACTTCTCCACAGATACAGCGAGAGGACCAGACAGATGGAGAACGCTCACAAGGAGGCCAAACTCTTCCACGACTCTTGGAAGGTTGGCAGTAGTCAATGCCCTTCCATTGCTCTCCTATTGACTTTCCAATGCCTTCCAAGCACTTCGACGTTTCATCATTTTCATATCATCTCTCATTTCATTTTTATCATCATCACCATCATCATCATCATCAACATCATCATCATCATCATCATCATCATCATCATCATCATCATCATCATCATCATTATCATCATCATATTCTCTTTTTTCATCATCACCATCCTCTTTCCCTTCATTCTCACCATCAAGGGCTTGGAGGAGTGGTTGGGGGAGATGGAGGAGAAGATAGCAGCAAACATTGCAGCAGGGGAGGATAGTGAGGTGAGGTGTTTACTTCCGAGTGTTTCTCTCCAATGCACCACCATGTGTACAACAACTGTCATCAACATTCATGCGTGAACTAACATTTTAACCACACAAAACTCCACCACACTGCATCCCTCATCGATTTATAATTTCATATACATATCCGTACCACACCACACCTCACCACGCTAAACCACGCCACGCCACACCACACCACACCAACCACACTACACCACACCACACCACACCACACCACACTACACCACACCACACCACACCACAGGTGGACCTGATAAGAGAAGAGATGGAGAAGCACAAAAAGACACAGCGACAACTCGCCTCTAAGCAACCCACTCTGGATGCCCTGGTGCGCATGGGCAGAGCCCTCAAGGAAAGGTCTTCATTGGCTGGAGATAAGGAGGGCGTGGCTAGAATTGGCGAGATGACCAATCAGATTAAGGCCAAGTGGAACCACGTGACGTCCCTTGCGCATGACAAGTGGGTCATGTGATGTTTTGAAGATTTTCAAATGTTTCAATTTGTAAAAGCAAAGTTTAATTAAAGCAATGCAATTTTTCATGCCTTCAATTCCACGTTCTCCCAGGCAAAAGAACCTGGAAGACAACCTGCTTTTGGCCGGTCGTTTCAATGACGCAATAGAACTGGTTCTTGATTGGTTGGCAAAGGTGGAGCCCAGTCTATCAGAGACGTCTAAGCTGCACGCTGACGTGGACACTGTTCACTCATTGGTTGAGCAGCACAAGGTGTTGTTGCGTGCTTTTTTGGAGGCTGTTTGATTGGCATCTAATTTTAACAATATTAATCCATCCAATCTTCCACCCGCTCATCCATCCATCCACTCATCCATCCATCCATCTATCCACTCATCCATTTCTCACTCAGGTGTTTCAGAAGGAGCTACTCAAGAAGACCACGTCGATAGCGGCGGTGAAGCAGGCGGCAGAGAAGCTGTTGATGACGTCATCGGACGAGCAGGTGGTGGCGTCGAAGCTGCGAGACATGGTGGCCCGGTGGGACCGCGTGTGCTATCTCAGTGTCGCCAGGCAGGAGCGCCTCAAGAGCGCCTTGCAGAAGGTGTGGTGTGGTGTAGTGTGGCTTGGTTCGGTTTGGTTTTTCATGGTGTAAATAACAAAAATGATGATGATGCACGCAACAGAGCGAGGAGTTCCACGCCAGAGCCAGGCACCTGCTCGACTGGCTCAACCTGGCCGAGCAACAACTGGCCATGCAACAGCAACCACCACTGCAACAACGACACCGACAACAACCAGCCAATGTCGATGTTGAGTCTTATTTGCAACAACTGTGTGATCAACAACAGGTTTGTTGCTGTTCTTTCGTCATGTTGCTGTTATTTCTGTTGCTGTTTTTTCGTCATGTTGCTGTTATTTCTGTTGCTGTTCTTTTGTCGTGTTGGCTGTTGTTTCTGTTGCTGTTCTTTCGTCATGTTGCTTGTTATTTCTGTTGCTGTTCTTTTGTCGTGTTGGCTGTTGTTTCTGTTGCTGTTCTTTCGTCGTGTTGGCTGTTGTTTCTGTTGCTGTTTTGTGTTCTTCTTTGCGTGCATGATTACTGCTCAAGTTTTCAATTTTGTTGTTTTTTGCTTTCGTTCAACAAGTTAATATTTCGAATTTTACAAAGGTTTTAGACTTTTGTGGAAATACAACTAATCCAATTTCAACCATCACTACTATTACAACCACCACCAACCACAACAACACACGTCTCAACAACAACCATCCCAACACAACACCATCAACAACCACCACCCATACCACAGCGTCTGGACAGCGAGTTCGAGGCCTTGAAGGAGAGACTGGACGAGTGTGTGACGTTGGGGACGGAGATCTTATCAGAGTGCCACCACGACGGGGTGACGACGATGCGACAATGGCTGAGTAGCGTCAGGAGTCGCTTCAACGAGGTTCAGTCGGCGTCTGCTGTGAACAAGAAGCGCCTTGACGAGGCTATGAAGAAGGCCAGGAACGACGGAGAAGCCATGGACAGCCTCATGAAGTGGCTGTGTGGCCTAGAGGCCGAGTTGGACGCCAAGATGACCGTGCCGCTGCCTCGCAACGTCCCCATTTTGGAGCAACTGAAAGAACACAACGCTGTGAGTGTGGTGGTGTGGTGGTTGTGGTGGTGTGGTGAGTGTGGTGGTATGGTGGGTGTGGTGGTGTGGTGGGTGTGGTGGTGTGGTGGTGTGGTGGGTGTGGTGGTGTGGTGAGTGTGGTGGTGTGGTGAGTGTGGTGGTGTGGTGAGTGTGGTGGTGTGGTGAGTGTGGTGAGTGTGGTGGTGTGGTGAGTGTGGTGAGTGTGGTGGTGTGGTGAGTGTGGTGAGTGTGGTGGTGTTTTGGTGGCGCTTTGGGGGATGGGGTTTCATGGGATTTTTTTGATGGAGATGGTGTATGGTGGCGTGCTTCCTTGTGACGCATTGTTGTTTTTGTTTTGATGTTATTTTTGGTCCGCCTAGACATTCACAACCACACACCATCTCCTCCACTCTTTCAACCCCTCACCACCACCAGCACATGGAAACAGAGCTGCTGTCTCGGCAGACCGAAGTGGAGAGGTTCGCCTTGGGAGCTCGCAAGCAAGGTCCCTTCGCCGACAAGCTGCCCTGCAACAGGAACCGCTTCCTGCCTTTCAAGAGGTGGCCCACTCGACCCTTGAGTGGTTGAAGTAGCTAGACAATACTACGTCTACTGCTGCTACTACTACTAATACTATTATTATTATTATTATTATTATTATTATTATTATTATTATTATTATTATTATTATTAATTTAAAATTTCTAATTCATAGTACTAATAAACGAAACTAAACAAATGTTTATAAATAAAAAAACTAGTTTCAACCACAAGTAACCAAATAACCACCCCCTCCTTCAATTCCACCAGTGGCGCCAGGAAACCGGTGACAGGAGGAGGCAGGGAGGGGGGAGTGAGGGGGGGTGGCATGGTGGTGAGGGATGGTCGGTGCGCTCAGCTGTTCCACAAGTGGAGGACGGTGTGGCTCAAGTGCATGGAGAGGGAGAAAGCTCTATCGTCTGCCGTGCAAGCCCTTGATGAGGTGCCCCTTGTTGTGGCGGTGGTGGTGGTGGTGGTGGTGGTGGTGGTGGTGGTGGTGGTGGTGGTGGTGGTGGTGGTGGTGGTGGTGGTGGTGGCGGTGTTGGCGGTGGGGGTGGTGGTGGTGTTTGTAGGGGTGTCGTTTATTGTCGTAGGGGTTTGATGTTGTGGTTGCTTCAGAAAACACCACCCCGACGAAACCCCCACGTCCTAAAACCACCAAAACCTTTCCAATAACCACAAAAAACACAAAAAACCTCTATATATTTCCACCATACCACCGACACTACCGCAACTACCACCACTGTCACAGGAAGAACGCTTGGAGCGTTTCGACTTTGACGTGTGGCGCCTGCAGTACACCGAGTGGATGCGCATGCACAAGAACAGGGCCATGGACTGCTTCTACCGGGCCGACAAGGACCGCGATGGAAAACTCACCAAGGAGCAACTGCTTGATGCCATTCTCAAGTCTGGTCGGTGGTTGGAGTGTGGTTGGGAGGTGGTTGGAAGGTGGTTGGAGGGTGGTTGGAAGGTGGTTGGAGGGTGGTTGGAGGTGGTTGGAGGTGGTTGGAGGGTGGTTGGAGGTTGGTCAGCTGGTTAGAAGTTTTTGCTGGAGAGTTGGTTGAGTTTTAATTAAGGGGGTTTTGTAAGTTATAAATATTTTTACATGGTGTTCCACAGGTTTTCGAACGACGAGGGGAGAAATGGGCAAGGTGGTGGAGAAGTTTGACTTCAACAAGGAAGGTCTAATCGACTACAGGGAATTTGTAGCTGCCCTGAGGTGGCCTGAGAAGCTGGTGGGTGGTTGGTGTGGTGTGGTGTGGTTTGGTGTGGCGTGGCGTAGCACAATCCACCACAAACTACCACCATCACATACTTCACAACAAATCACCACAACCAAGCAACATTACTACCACACAAACAACCACAAACAATCACAAAACCACTACAAACTTCCAACCACAACTACATAACCTCCCCCTCCCCCCCCCCTACACAGAGGAGCAGATACGAGGGGGGAGGCAGACTGGGAGCCAAAATCAGGGACGAGGTGCAGCGACAGAGCAACAAGTGCCAGTGTCCTCGCCCCTACAACGTCCTCAAGGTCTCCAACGACCGCTACCGGGTGGGTGGGTGGTTAGAACGGGGCTTGGGGTTGGGTAGGAAGTTTTGGTGGTTTCAATGGTGTTCTTCTGGGGAAAATTGACCATTTCACACAATAAAAATCTATTGCATCCTTCACAACTTTTTGTCAGTTTGGGGAGTCTCAGAAGCTGAGGCTGGTGCGGATCCTCAGAAGCACGGTGATGGTGAGGGTGGGTGGTGGCTGGGTGGCTCTGGACGAGTTCCTGGTGAAGAATGACCCTTGCAGAGGTTCCTGGTGTGGTGGTGGTGAGGTGGTTGGGGTGGAGGGGGAGTCGTGATGTGGTGGTGTGAAAGATGGGTTTGTGTTAGTGGTGGTGATGATGGTGTTGGTGGAGTGATAATGGTTCAAAAAATGTCAGCGCTATTGATTTTAGAGGCAAATGCGCTGGTTAAGAATGGCGTGGCAGCAGCGACTGCAGCTGGGGCGACTTGCTCCACAAGGAGGTGGTGGTAGGAGTGGTGCTATAGAAGCTCATACAATCACTCATAACCATTCATTCTTCCCACCACTCCTGCTCACGTGACCTCAGGAAGACTTAAGCGCCACCACTCTTTCGGTGACGATAACGCCTTCGACGCCGACGTCGACGATGATAATAATAATAATAATGACCATGGTAACTCCTAGTGGTCTAACCATTGTTCATTATCATGCTGGTTCAATTATAATGCTGGTTTAATTGTTTTATTTATTAAATAAATTATCAAAAAATAATATTAAGCAGTAATAATAATCGTTTTTTTGACTTATAACTAATAGTAGTGCTTAAAATGATGCAAAGAAGTGATGTAAAAAGTAGTAAAAAGTACTTGAGAATTATGATGATAGTTCCTGGTGGTGGTGGTGGTGGTGGTGGTGGTGGTGGTTGTAGAACTCTCATATGAGCTGGCGTCGTTGCTTCATTGTTGGGAAGGAGTGGGTTATTGTGCCTCCCCTTGTCCTCTTGTTGTTGTCGCTTTCATGAGGGCTGAGGTCTGATTGTTTGCACTAACCCAACTATGTCTCATACCTGCTTTTGTATCTAATCCAGATGCCTTCAATTTCTTCATCGTCGTAAATTGACTTCACGCCTAATTCGTGCCTGACTCCATGCCAAATGGCCTCTCTTATACACCATTCTCATGCGGCCAATCTGCCTTGCGCTTCACTTATGCAGTCAATTTAACTTGTTCAATGCCATTTTCATCATCATCATCGTAATCATCATCATCATCATCATCATCATCATCATCATCATCATCATCATCATCATCATCATCACCACCACCATCGTCGTCATTATCATCATCATCATCATCATCATCATCATCACCATCGTCATCATCATCATCATCATCATCATCATCATCATCATCATCATCATCATCATCATTAGTGTCTTTGTGGCCTGCATCTGCTTCAAGAAGATTCCTTCTCTCCAACCTCTGTATGCCCATCCTTATCCCACCTTCATTCATTCATTCATTCATCCCTTCGCTCAGTCATTCATTCACTCACTCAGTCATTCATTCATTCACTCAGTCATTCATTCATCCATCCATTCATTCGCTCATAATTTAGTCAACAAACCGGCAATTCTTCCGAGTCCTTTCTGATTGTTTCAAGTCCAAGTTCCTGTGATAGTCCTTCCTCGGTTCATCCTTCCATCAGTTCACTACTAGTTAACCGATTCAATCATTTCCAGTTTCCGTCCTTTTTTTCCCCATCAATTTTCAACTCCAATCGTTTCCATTCAATTCATTTCCACTCATTCCACCTTTTTTCATTATTTTGATATTTCGGTTTGAAGGCATTTTGAATAGTTGGCTTTAATTGCTTATCCACTGGAGTTCAACTTGAACATCGCTCTGTTCTTACTGCCTCCTCCTCAACCGCAAAGCCATCTGTTTTGAGTATTTTTTCATTTTTTTATTTTTTCGTTTTTAAGGATTTTTTGTTTTTTTTGCTTCGTTTTTTTTTCTTCAAAGTCGTTTTTTTAATTTTTTTTTCACAGGTTTGTTCCGCTTCAGTTGATTTTATGAGTTCATTTTAGTCAAGTTGAGTTTGTTTTACTTGAAGCATTGTTTTTAGTTCGGACTATTTATACAACACACACGTGCACAACCGACTCCACACCACAGCCACAAATCCCAACCCCCAATCAAACCCAACCCATCCAACAACAACACCCACCACACAACCACAGCGAAGGGCAGGACGAACCAGGAGTTGCGGGAGTCGTTCCTGCTGCCCATCGGAGCCAACCAGGCCCTTGCCAACTTCAAGTCCAAGACTCCCAGCAAGAGCCTCGGTGACGTCTCGAACCGCCTCTCAGGCTCTCCTCTCAGCCACTCCAAGGTGCCTGTGTGTTCGGGCGGTGGCTGGGTGTTTATGTGGTTTCGGGTGTTTGTGGTCTTAGCTTTCGTCGGCAGAAGGTCCACTGACTTTTCTTCTTTCCTCACAGACTGCTGCTGTTGGTAGGAGGCAAAAGCTGATTTCTCCAATGCTGCTTGCAAGGAAGGCCGGCAGCAGAGGTAGGAGAGTCACACAAATCACACAGCTACAAAAATACTTATGCACACGCACACACAATCACACACACACACATAAATACGCACACACACACACACACACACACACACACACACACACACACACACACACACACACACACACACAGAGGGCACAGACCACAGCAAGTCGGACGCGTCACTGGACGGGTCGGTAGGCATGCGCAAGAGGGGTTCGCTGCCTCCAGGACACCAGCGCAGGCAGGCGCAAGCGTCCCCTCTGATCAGGGCAGCCTTTAGCGGCAGGAAAGGCTCTCTGGGCGCCACTAGGAATCCGCCAGCGCCTTTGAAGCGGTCGCCTAGCAACGATGAGGAAGAGGACGACGAAGAGGTTGTTATGGCAATGAAGTCGTCGTGCTGTTCTTCGCTTGACTGGAGCAGGGCCTCTTCAAGGATCTCACGTGACCTGCCCACCACGCCTTCCCTCTCCAACGACAGCCTCTCCGACCTCCACTCGCCCCTTCCCGCGCCCTAGGCTTCTTGTGTGTGCGCGTGCGTGCGTGTGTATGTATATGTGTGATAAGGATGCTCAACTCATTAGGTTCTCTGTGTATGCCGGTAAGCCTTTATGCTTGCGCTCATGTGTGTATGTGTGTGCTTTTGTGTTCATGCTTGATGAAATAAGAAAAGTGGGGAGAGGAAGAAAAGGAAGTAAGGGAAGAGGAAGAAGGGGAAGATGAGGAGGAGGAAGAAGAGGAAGATGAGAAGGAGGAGGAAGAGGAAGATGAGGAGGAGGAAGTGGATTGATTCTTCACTGAATTTCACATTAATCACGTATTTCAACGGTTCAGTCATTCAGCCTTCTACATTCACCAGTCACCACAACCATCTGCTTTTGACCTCCTTTTGTTGGCTTATAAAATAATCTTTTTTGTAATTTTTTGTTTGGTTTGCATAATTACATGTAAATCAGAAGTCATTGTTGCAGGTTATTTCTTTTCAGATCCGTTGTATTTTGTGAATTTTTGAAAACATACTCTCTCTTGAATGCTTCGAAATCGCAAATTTTAAAATAATTTATTTGAAAAGTATGCCATTTACAGCTGGTTGTTGGCTTTTAAGTGACTTTTGTTTTAGCGAATGCAGCTTATGATGCGTTTGTTTGCACGGAGCATAGTCAAGTCGTAGCGAGGCATGCGTCGTTCAAGCGCTGTAGGCAGTATGTGCTTGTACACTAGTACTGTGTACACTATTACCTGTACACTCGCGCGCTTGGGCTCTTCGCATGGCGATTATTTTGTAAATATTTTGAAATTCAATCATTGTCACCACAGCCTGGTGCACGCCACATTCGTTCGGACCTTTCGCAATCTTTGTATTCATTCTTTTTGTTCACTCCCTCTATCTCAAACCATTTCCACTCCATCGGGTTTTGCGCCACATAAATTAGTCATTTTTTGCTTCGATCAACACCCTTCATTCACTCACCCATCCACCTTCCGCAGCCATTCCTCCACCTCACTTCACCCTTCCGCCTTCACATTTAAGCATCGTTTTGTGGTGTCTGGCAGTTTCCGATCTCTTCCTTGCGCAAACACTCATTACAATTTTCCCGCTAATCCGAATTTCCATAGCGCCTATCTTTCGAGGATTCTAAGTATTAACATAATCTCAAATGAAGCTAACTTCTGCCGTACCCTTCATCGTATGCTTCTCACGCAATGGTGGAATGCAGACATTATGAGTGGCTGTCGTTGCTGCTACACTTAATCTCTTGTAACGTTTGCACCATAGAATTTGTAACTTGTGCGTTTCTCTAGCTATCCTAGCAAATGCAGTAATACTCGTGATGGTTTTGAATGGAATACTAGCATTACAGTACCTTTCC
Source organism: Branchellion lobata (assembly GCA_947562095.1). Lineage (NCBI taxonomy): Eukaryota > Metazoa > Annelida > Clitellata > Hirudinida > Piscicolidae > Branchellion > Branchellion lobata. The sequence goes on along the minus strand of OX387251.1, from coordinate 9,912,482 downwards.
GCTTCTAATTACCCTCACGTTGCAATCATGCCGCCAATACACAACTTTGAACATGTTCCTTCATTCGCCTCCATGACATGCCAAGTGCTTTTATGACTTGACTACCGGCGTAGGGCGATCCACAAGTGCTACAAGCACTTTCAAATAACTTCATAGAACATGAAAAGGACCACAGCCAGCCAATGAGGTGATGTGGTCGAACTGAATATCACCTCCGGCCTCGTGATTGGCGAACTCGGCAGCTCAGCCGGAAACATGGAGGTCAGCTTTCATTAAAAAAAAAACAACTAGCAAAAGAACATTGAGTGGCCTGGCCGTAGCGCCGCTGTGCGTGAAACGGCTCCTGAGAGCGCATATAACGGCCTGCGTGAAAGGCGCTGTAAGTCGATATACCGACTAAAAGACTTGCAAGACTTGCAAGTGGTGGTTGTGGAGCTCCAAGATCATTTTCTAGCTTCCCGCAGGAGAATTGGTTTCGGATGGAAGACTATTGCATTGAATTGGTGGTCGGTCAATCACTCGTTAGTGGACTTCAAATATTTTGAAGGAGGCGGTGAAAGGGATTTTCATTGGAACAAATTTTGCAAATTGGACAAGTGCTAAAGTTTTGGAAGATTCGACAGGGACTCAATGTACAATGGAAGGAGTGATGGCTTAGAAGTTGACGTTGGTGAGCTTGGTTCGAGGCTTCCTTTCTTCATGGTCGTACTCCACCTGCAACTTCGCTTTCTTCAGTCTCTTCCTCTCTTCCTCATCCTCTTCCTCCTCCTCCTCTTCTTCACCTGATTCGTCTTTCAGGTCTAACTCCTGTGAGTGTTCACATGGACTCTAGAATTACTTGACTTACTTCTCCATTACATTCACAGACGGACAAACAAACGGACAAATATAAACACAAACACACACACACACACACACACACACACCTCAAAAACCTATTCAAAGCACTACCCACCTCAATGTCAGAAAGATCGCTTTCTTCGAGATCTTCAACGAAATCCCTCTCGTCATCTTCCTCTTCCTCCTTCTCTTTTTCTTCTTCCTCTTCTGCAACCTCTTCCATCACTTGGTTGTACGAATGCTGAGGGAAGTTGTAAATCTCGCCATACTGCGGGAGGTTTAAAGAGTGGCTTTGGAATAAGAGCAACCTCATCAGCAAATTTCATTTCATGATCAAAGACAAACGTTAGTAAAGTGGCATCAACCTTGAAGAGTTTCAAAGTCACGTCGGGCTTTGAATATGATTGAAGTTTGAAAATGATTGCAGAAGTCACACAAATGATGAAAGACACTCGCCATCCTTACGCCATTCGAACCTGCAACCTTTCAGCACTCCTCTCACTCCTCCCTTCTCCTTGCAACCACACAAAAACCTACTTCGGCAAAGTCTACATTTTATACACACTTTCCACACCTTCCAAGCCTCCCTCCTTCAAACCTTCCAAGCCTCCCTCCTCCACACCTTCCAAGCCTCCCTCCTTCAAACCTTCCAAGCCTCCCTCCTTCAAACCTTCCAAGCCTCCCTTCTCCACACCCTCCAAGCCTCCCTTCTCCACACCTTCCAAGCCTCCCTTCTTCAAACCTTCCAAGCCTCCCTCCTCCACACCTTCCAAGCCTCCCTCCTTCACACCTTCCAAGCCTCCCTTCTCCACACCTTCCAAGCCTCCCTCCTTCACACCTTCCAAGCCTCCCTTCTCCACACCTTCCAAGCCTCCCTCCTTCAAACCTTCCAAGCCTCCCTCCTCCACACCTTCCAAGCCTCCCTCCTTCAAACCTTCCAAGCCTCCCTCCTTCAAACCTTCCAAGCCTCCCTCCTTCAAACCTTCCAAGCCTCCCTCCTCCACACCTTCCAAGCCTCCCTCCTTCAAACCTTCCAAGCCTCCCTCCTCCACACCTTCCAAGCCTCCCTCCTTCAAGTCCTCCACACCCCCAACAGCCCACCTTCCCAGCTTGCAGTCGCTGCAACAACTCCTTCTCAATGGCGTTGTCCAACTGCGCTGCAACCAGCGCCTTGGCCTGTAGTGCAGTTTGATGCAGCTCTTGCTAGCGCCACTTCCAATGTGAGATGCTGTTTCAGTACTCTTTTCATTGACGTTAATGATTACTCTAAGTTATTATTATCTTATCATAATTTTTATTATTATTCTCTTATTATTACTGTCATTATTATTATTATCTTATTATTGTCATTATTATTATTATCTTATTATTGTCATTATTATTATTATCTTATTATTGTTATTATTATTATCTTATCATTATTAATATTATTATCTTATTAATTATTTTATTAACGCCAAAATTACAGACCTCACTAATTATTTTATACAAATGAATGAGTGAGTGAGAAGTGAGTGAAATGAGTGGACCTCCAAAAGTTAACCCCCCTCCCACCTCCCTCCTTGTCTCCCTCCTCTCCAGCTTGCTGTTGATGGGCACTATTTTTTTCCTTGAAATAACCAATGTGTTTTATTAACATTACTATTACTGTTCTTATTATTATTATTATTATTATTAGTAGTAGTAGTAGTAGTAGTAGCAGTAGTAGAAGTAGTAGTAGTAGTAGTAGTAGTAGTAGTAGTAGTAGTAGTAGTAGTAGTAGCAGTAGTAGTAGTAGTAGTAGTAGTAGTAGTAGTAGTAGTAGTAGTAGTAAAAGTAGTAGTAGTAGTAGTAGTAGTAGTAGTAGTAGTAGTAGTAGTAGTAGTAGTAGTAGTAGTAGTAATAAATATACACTGAGTACTTACTGCCTCTTCAAAGTGAGTTTTCTGATTCTGTAGAGGTACTGCATGATACGTGTGTATCTCTGCTTGCATTTGTGGATGGTCAAACTGTGTGTGTGCATGTGTGTGTATGTTTCTGTGTGAGAAACATATTTTTTGTAACCATTATAACCAGGCATCCATTGCAACTAAGCAACCATCATAAGCAAGTTACTATTGTCACCTGGGCCAGTAGATAAGGTTTTCGTTGATCTGCTGGAGTGCCTTGGTGAAGTCCCGACTGAGTTTCACCCTCTCCCACATCTTGCAAGGAAAGGCTGCCCTTTCAACTGTCTTCATGTACAAGTAACAAACTCCTGGACAACCAAACGAATATATTGTTGAAAAAGTTAAATGAGTAGAGCATTGGAATAATTGTGGGCAGTTTAGAAGACGAACACTATTGTTCAGTGGTTCAAAAATATTCATTGACATTGGTGAGTTGATGAATTGGGAATGATGTATTAATGGAGAACTCGCAATTCCACCCCTTCTCAACACCCTCTCAGACCTTTATCTTCCCGTACAGTGGCATAGCGACTGTTGGCAAGGGGACACATGAGACGGTTGCACAAACCTGTAAGGTTGTACTCATTGCGGCAAAACTTCTGACTCACAGTTCTGGGCGGAAGTATTTATAGATTTATGCTCTTAGTAACTACAAAAGGTGATGAGGAATGTGTTGATAACGAAGTTGAAATTTTAATGATAATTCATTGAAATATTTTTCAATTAACATAGTTTTCCCATTATGTTAAAAAATTTAAACTTACACCGATCTGAAGGAACAGTGGGTAGAATTTAGAGTGCTCCATATAACCTGATAGTTTTGTAGACATTGTGTATTTAAAAAAATCAAATAAACAAATAACTTTTTAATGACTACTTTTGTATAAAAATTCTTGAAAAAAATAATATCTAACGTCGTCCATGCTACTTCGCCCCTATCTTTCGCACTGACTAACGATAATAGGATTATAAACAAACGACACAGCACTTTGCAATCAGATCTTCATATTTTGCTAAAATTTTAAAACAATGTTTTACAAATAAAAACTATAAACTCATATATTAAGTTATTTCATATGCAGTAATCCAAAACTCAAATCTATTTTATGTAGTTTCATTTAATATCATAAAAAAAACTATGTAGTTTTAGTTCATACTGAAATAAAATATAATTCTATCATTTCTTGTACATTTGAAAGCGTCAAAGATGCTCACAGATAAACGGGTGTTTTTTTCTTTTCGAGCAACTAAGGGACTATATAAAATTAGATTATACAACTCCAGTACGGAGTTTTTTCTAATTTTTTTAAGGGTTGACGCTATTTACGAATCAAACATGCTATCAACAAGTATTTCTTGTTTCAATACCACATTCCTTCCACAACGGCTTCAACAACTCCACACACATTCCTTCCCAATGGGAATCCTATTCTAATCTAATCAGAACGTGCTACTGCCAAACTGTGATCCTTCAAGCAGCTTGATAAAAACACAAAAAGAAAAAGCGATTTTTGCCTCTCAGATAAATTTTTTCATAGGCACTAGCTCTTGGTTGATGACGGTAATCTTCTTGCAGATTTTATTAGCTGAAATCCGAGCATAAAGCTGTGACGGGCAGACTGGTTCCAAAGAAAGCGGAGTGTTCGTGCTCTTATTGAACAAGCTCACAAGCAAACAGTCACTCTTCATTTTGAATATTCAAATTTAATATTTAAATATTCAAAAAATGGAAAAAATGTCACTGGAAAATAACTACACTGTGAAAAATTTTGCTTTGAAAGTATAAAGATTTTAAAAGTAAATCAAATTTTTGAAATTTAGTTAATTTTCCATTTCACAATCATAAAGTTGACTTTCTTAGTTTCCGAAGTCTTAAAGCCCAGCAGTTTAAAAGCCTGAAAGCTCAAAGCTTTCGCTACTTTCCTCGTTGAATGAGCGAATGAGTTTGATGATGTTTCGTGATTACTTCTTTTATCTGCCATAACACAACAATATTAACGAGTGAGCAAGAGTTCCGAGATGAAAACAGAGACATAAAAAAGGAGCAAATCGTTATGATGCTTGATGGAGTCATTAATCCAACATAATCTCATTAATGGCGCCGAAGAGAAGTACTGCCTTTGATTTAGTTGGTGTTGGCAGGGGTGTGTGTTTCTTCAGACCTGCCCTTCACTTCTTTCTGCCGCATGGAAAGTTTCAGAACGAATAGTTTATTAACGCTAAAAAACCACACAGAGACAAGAAACCATCATTGAAAAGCAAAATAGCTATGAAATACCAGGCACAAGAGTTCATTTCAATACTTTAGAGCCCCTTATTAACAATTTTGTGAACTTTGAAGTATTGGTTGAAAGTTAAAAAGAGTTTCGGTAAAGAGTTGCAGTAACACAAGACACTACACAGACATGGGTCGTGAAAGCTAGTAAAAAGTGATAAAAGAACAAATGAAAATGAAGTTTGAAATAAGTTGGAACAAAGATTCGAAAAAAAAGTAAAATAAATACAAAAAATAAATTAAACGCTTAAAAAATGAACTGAAAGCTACAAAAGTGAAGGCAATGGAGGGAGGCGATGGTGATGAAGTGTATGACGCTGAAATATTGTTCTTTGTTGCGTGTTGAG
>OX387251.1:9879592-9894592 GCA_947562095.1 Branchellion lobata | reverse complement strand
GTAGCGTGGAAGGCGGAAGAGGAAATTTTTTAGCGGGAAAAATATATTTTACTGATGATTCGCTGGAAACTTCAAAAGTTAACTTTTGTGCTTATGTACTACAACTTCCGCCCTATCATACAAGCACATGTAATGCTAGGGTGGCGGGAGGTTGAGGGGGGGTTGATGGAGTCAGAGGAGAGATGTTGAGGTGGAAGAAAGGGTGGAGTGGTGTTGAGGTGGAAGAGAAGGTGGAGTGGTGTTGAGGTGGGAGAGAGGATGGAGTGGTGTTGAGGTGGGAGAGAGGATGGAGTGGTGTTGAGGTGGAAGAGAGGGTGGAGTGGTGTTGAGGTGGAAGAGAGGGTGGAGTGGTGTTGAGGTGGAAGAGAGGATGGAGTGGTGTTGAGGTGGAAGAGAGGGTGGAGTGGTGTTGAGGTGGAAGAGAGGGTGGAGTGGTGTTGAGGTGGAAGAGAGGGTGGAGTGGTGTTGAGGTGGGAGAGAGGATGGAGTGGTGTTGAGGTGGAAGAGAGGGTGGAGTGGTGTTGAGGTGGGAGAGAGGATGGAGTGGTGTTGAGGTGGAAGAGAGGGTGGAGTGGTGTTGAGGTGGAAGAGAGGGTGGAGTGGTGTTGAGGTGGGAGAGAGGATGGAGTGGTGTTGAGGTGGAAGAGAGGGTGGAGTGGTGTTGAGGTGGGAGAGAGGATGGAGTGGTGTTGAGGTGGAAGAGAGGGTGGAGTGGTGTTGAGGTGGAAGAGAGGGTGGAGTGGTGTTGAGGTGGGAGAGAGGATGGAGTGGTGTTGAGGTGGAAGAGAGGGTGGAGTGGTGTTGAGGTGGAAGAGAGGGTGGAGTGGTGTTGAGGTGGGAGAGAGGATGGAAAGATGTTGAGATGGAAGAGAGGGTGGAGTGGTGTTATGACTGTCAGGACGGCTGCACCTTTCATACCAGGAAACCGTCTCAGTGCTTTCTCAATAAAATCTCTCAATCCATCCCTCCTCCTCCTCCTCCTTCTTCTTCTTCCCATACTTTTTATTTCATTTTTTATTCTTATTTTGCTTTCTTTTTTTCGTTTTGTTTTCAATTTTTATGTCTAATTTTTATTATTTTTATACTCTTGTTATTTTTAATCTTTAATGAGCCTTCAACCGCTCACACGTCAATGTACTTTTGAAGGGATTTTGTTTGCATACTTCAAAAATACTGTTTTTCTAAATTAATTAATTAATTTATTTATTTATTTATTTATTAATTAATTTATTAATTTATTAATTAATTAATTTATTTAATCATTTATTTATTTATTTATTCTATTTATTTATTTTTATTTTTATTTATTTATTCATTAATTCTATTTATTTTTATTTATTTTTTTATTTATTTCTATTTATTATTTTTTGTTAGTTCCGTCGATGAAATCAATATTCCTCACTGTTTTTTTTTCTTCAAATAATCACTCCTCATTCTTTGTTCTATTTTTCTATTTTGTTGGAACCTCTCATTTTATACTTTTTTTTCTTTTTATTTTTTTTTCTATCTCATTATTTCCTATTTTTATATAATTATGATTTTATTCCTTCATAATATCATTCCTAACAATTTGTTGTTTTTATTTTTTTAAATTAATATTTTTTTAAATACATTTTTTTTTCAATAGTTTTTTCAATAATTTTTAAATAGTTTTTTTCAATAATCTCTTTTAAATGATTTGTTCAAATAATTTAAAAAATAATTTCAAAAAATAATTAAAAAAACTTTTTTTTTTTTAATATTTCATCCATAAACAACCGCTTCGACACACCCTTCAGGAGTGGCGTGGTATGCAGGCATTGCTTCGTCAAAACACCACAACATTCGTCTCTCGCTGCCTTCCACTAACTCACAATCTTTTCATTATTTCCTGTTTTAGTTTTTTATTCTTTTTTCTTCTTTTTTTCGTTTATTTATTTATTTATTTATTTATTTATTTATTTATTTATTTATTTATTTATTTATTTATTTATTTATTTATTTATTTATTTATTTATTTATTTATTTATTTATTTATTTATTTATTTATTTATTTATTTATTTATTTATTTATTTATTTATTTATTTATTTATTTATTTATTTATTTATTTGTTTCATTTATTTCATTTTTTAACTTAATTTTTTAACTTAATTTTTTCTATTTTTTTATTTTTTAAAATTTTTTCAAATTTTCATTTTTATTATTTTTTCCAGAGTCATGAACCTTTCCACCTCTCAAGCATCACCTTCGTATTCAGCAACAACGATGAAACTCTCGTTCACTTTTAGTTTTTCTTCATTCCATTTTTTTTATAGTTTAATTTTTTTTTATTAAAATTTTTCACCCTTTTTCTTCATCAACACCCTTTTTATTTTCTTTGATATCACTACTGACCACATTCCCTCCTACTGACGTCACCACCATGGTGACTCTTAATTATCACAATACTCCAAGTATAACAATGATCATTAGCTATAACACTTTCATCATCATCATCATCATCATCATCATCATCATCATCATCATCATCATCATCATCATCATCATCATCATCATCATCATCATCATCATCATCATCATCATCATCATCATCATCATCATCATCATCATCATCATCATCATCATCATCATCATCATCATCATCATCATCATCATCATCATCATCATCATCATCATCATCATCATCATCATCATCATCATCATCATCATCATCATCATCATCATCATCATCATCATCATCATCATCATCATCATCATCACCACCCCACTTAATTTTATTTTTTAATGCGACGTTCGAAGGTGAAACACGCTCCTAGTGCCAAAACAAAGCATCAGCGGGCCATAAACAAGCTCACAGCGCCTTTTATATGAAAACATGTAGGCGATGAGAGGTCGTCATCGCACCATCCCTGCCTTTCAGCCTTGCACGTCTGATCGCGACTGAGCCATTTAATTCAAAGTTTGTATCCCAGACAAAGTTTGTATCCCAGACAAAGTTTGTATCCCAGACAAAGTTTGTATCCCAGACAAAGTTTGTATCCCAGACAAAGTTTGTATCCCAGACAAAGTTTGTATCCCAGACAAAGTTTGTATCCCAGACAAAGTTTGTATCCCAGACAAAGTTTGTATCCCAGACAAAGTTTGTATGCCAGACAGAGTCTGTATCCCAGACAGAGTTTGTATCCCAGACAGAGTTTGTATGCCAGACAGAGTTTGTATCCCAGACAGAGTTTGTATCCCAGACAGAGTTTGTATCCCAGACAGAGTTTGTATGCCAGACAGAGTTTGTATCCCAGACAAACCTTGTATCTTCAGTAGCCTATCTTGCTTCTTTGCATCGTTTGTAGTTTGAAAACCATCTCATCCTACCTCCAACACCCACTTCCAACACCCACCATCCAACACCCACTTCCAACACCCACCATCCAACACCCACCATCCAACACCCACCATCCAACACCCACCATCCAACACCCACCATCCAACACCCACCATCCAACACCCACCATCCAACACCCACCATCCAACACCCACCATCCAACACCCACCATCCAACACCCACCATCCAACACCCACCATCCAACACCCACCATCCAACACCCACCATCCAACACCATCTTCAACTCCCACCATCCAACACCCACCATCCAACCCCATCTTCAACTCCCACCATCCAACACCCACCATCCAACACCCACCATCCAACACCCACCATCCAACACCCACCATCCAACACCCACCATCCAACACCCACCATCCAACACCCACCATCCAACACCCACCATCCAACCCCATCTTTAACTCCCACCCTCCCACTTTCATCAACTACATCACCATGCACCAACATCACCCAAATTCTTCTCTTTTCAATCCACCATGGCTTACAACACCAATAAGATTAGAGTACTTACCTGCCCATCATCACTCATCCCGCTTATCCACCTTTTCACCCATTCACCACACTACTCATCAAACCATCCATCTACCAATCTTTTCATTTATATATCCGCCTACCCATTCACCCATCCATCCACTCATTCATCCGCCTACCCATTCACCCATCCATCCACTTACTCATCCACCCATCCATCCACTCATTCATTTACTCATTCATTTATCTACTTATCCACCCACAAGCCTCCCATCCATAGATTACTCTACTTTGCTCACCAACCCACTCTCTATTTATTCAACAACCACATCACACATCAATCTATTCACCAACCAACCCACAAACCAAACAACCCACCAACCAACCAACCCACCAACCAACCAACCCACATACCAACCAACTCCCCAACCCCCCAATTAATCAACCCTCAAACACCAACTCACCCCCAACCATGCAATTTTTCAACTACCGATCTCCACCAACCCCCCCCCCCCCCACCTTGGTAGCAGGCAGTGGAGTGGCGAGGGAGAGAGGGGGGTGATGGGGTGGAATCCTTGTTGTTGTTGTCATCAGGAGGGGCTCTTTTGCCCTCCCTCTTGTTGCCATCCACCGCATACTGCAGCTCACTCAAGGTGCTCAAGTGCAGACGTTCGCACTCGTATGGGTACAAGTACTTCATGTACCTGATGAAGCAGTTGGGTGGTGGGGCTTGTGTGGTGGGAAGCTGTGTGGTTGGGGTGTTGTGTGGTATCCTGTGTTTTGTGTTGTTTTGTGTGGTAGTTTGTGTTTTGTGTTGTTTTGTGTGGTAGTTTTGTTGGTGTATCAAGTGTATCGTTGTGTACATTAACTGGCTATAATTATCATCCTATGGTGATAGGTGTTTGATGAAAGCGTAAGTAAATCAACACAGCTGAGTTGGCAGTGTAAGACGCAGACAAGCATGAGAAACATTAGTCACTCCTGGCCCTTGTGGCACCCACCACTCACTGCGTCCTGAGGGTGAAAGCAGCACTGGTGATGGAGGAGGGGAGGTTGAGGCCCTTGGTGATTTCACGCCACAACTTCTTGTTGATCACCTCCACCAGGCCTCCCTTGGAGACCACCAGCTGAAAGAGCTCGTACAAGTCCAAGGTTTGTTTGGCCATGATTGGTATGCGGTTGACTGGAGTGCCTGTGGTGTGGTGTGGTGTGGTGTGGTGTGGTGTGGTGTGGTGTGGTGTGGTGTGGTGTGGTGTGGTGTGGTGTGGTGTGGTGTGGTGTGGTGTGGTGTGGTGTGGTGTGGTGTGGTGTGGTGTGGTGTGGTGTGGTGTGGTGTGGTGTGGTGTGGTGTGGTGTGGTGTGGTGTGGTGTGGTGTGGTGTGGTGTGGTGTGGTGTGGTGTGGTGTGGTGTGGTATGGCGTATAAGTAAGGTTGATGTACAAGATAATGTTGTTGTGTGTTTGTATGTTCACTGTTTTTGTTGTTGTTGTTGATAACATAGATACATGTTACATTACTTCTGTGGAAGTTAATGCGGTTGTTGATGTGGTTGTTGATGTGGTTGTTGATGTGGTTGTTGATGTGGTTGTTGATGTGGTTGTTGATGTGGTTGTTGATGTGGTTGTTGATGTGGTTGTTGATGTGGTTGTTGATGTGGTTGTTGATGTGGTTGTTGATGTGGTTGTTGATGTGGTTGTTGATGTGGTTGTTGATGTGGTTGTTGATGTGGTTGTTGATGTGGTTGTTGATGTGGTTGTTGATGTGGTTGTTGATGTGGTTGTTGATGTGGTTGTTGATGTGGTTGTTGATGTGGTTGTTGATGTGGTTGTTGATGTGGTTGTTGATGTGGTTGTTGATGTGGTTGTTGATGTGGTTGTTGATGTGGTTGTTGATGTTGTTGTTGATGTGGTTGTTGAGTGACTTTTCAAGAGGCAATCACACGAATATCAAGGATACCTCCATGATTTACTCGCAAGCATTGCTACAATGTGGCATAACCACGCGTGTCGGAAGGCCGCACTGAGCCCCTTCTGTGCGTGCAGACATATTTTTGTGAGGAGCTTTCAAAACGAGACTCTTCATTTTTACGCCTGATAACTTTCCCATCCCACTCCGCTCATCCCGCATTCTTCCTCTTCCCTTCCACCGCATCCGTCCATCCATCAATCAGCAGGAATTTTGAGTTTTTGAGTTCCTCTCCTTATCGACTCCTTATCTTTCCACTCACTTGTCATCCTTCCGTTTTATCTCTCCTCCTTCTCCCTTATCATTCATCATTGTCTTTCATATCATCGCACTTCTTATTTTCTGAATACTAATTGTCTTTCATATCATCGCACTTCTTATTTTCTGAATACTAACAAGCCATCCATCCTCCTCTTCCTCTTCCTCCTTCTCTTCTTTTTCTTCTTCCTCTTTTTTTCCTTTTCCTTTTTCTTTTCTTCTTTTTTTCACTTTCTTTTTCTTCCCCTACCTTTTGCTTCTCCCTTTTCTTACTTCTATACCGTTTTTCATGCACTCATACCAGCCAATTCCAATGAGCTTCCATCGAATAAGTTGTTACACTCCTCAATCTCACCATTTTCTCTTCCTCCATCCTTTCTATCCACCTCACCATCTTCACCCTTTTCCCACTATTTCTACCCATCACATCAAGCCGCCCATCTCTTCTTTTGCCTTATCACTTCATGCATACGTAATGAGATGCAATTGGGGCATCTCTCCTATCACTTCATGCATACGTAAGGAAATGCAATTGGAGCACCTCTTCTATCACTTCATGCATACGTAATGAGATGCAATTGGAGCACCTCTCTTCTGCATGAAGGCGAACAAGTCGTCCAGAAACTCCTTCCTCTTCGGGTCTTCATTGATCTCGTACAACTGTGTGTGTGTGTGTGTGTGTGTGTGTGTGTGTGTGTGTGTGTGTGTGTGTGTGTGTGTGTGTGTGTGTGTGTGTGTGTGTGTGTGTGTGTGTGTGTGTGTGTGTGTGTGTGTGTGTGTGTGTGTGTGTGTGTGTGTGTGTGTGTGTGTGTGTGTGTGTGTGTGTGTGTGTGTGTGTGTGTGTGTGTGTGTGTGTGTGTGTGTGTGTGTGTGTGTGTGTGTGTGTGTGTGTGTGTGTGTGTGTGTGTGTGTGTGTGTGTGTGTGTGTGTGTGTGTGTGTGTGTGTGTGTGTGTGTGTGTGTGTGTGTGTGTGTGTGTGTGTGTGTGTGTGTGTGTGTGTGTGTGTGTGTGTGTGTGTGTGTGTGTGTGTGTGTGTGTGTGTGTGTGTGTGTGTGTGTGTGTGTGTGTGTGTGTGTGTGTGTGTGTGTGTGTGTGTGTGTGTGTGTGTGTGTGTGTGTGTGTGTGTGTGTGTGTGTGTGTGTGTGTGTGTGTGTGTGTGTGTGTGTGTGTGTGTGTGTGTGTGTGTGTGTGTGTGTGTGTGTGTGTGTGTGTGTGTGTGTGTGTGTGTGTGTGTGTGTGTGTGTGTGTGTGTGTGTGTGTGTGTGTGTGTGTGTGTGTGTGTGTGTGTGTGTGTGTGTGTGTGTGTGTGTGTGTGTGTGTGTGTGTGTGTGTGTGTGTGTGTGTGTGTGTGTGTGTGTGTGTGTGTGTGTGTGTGTGTGTGTGTGTGTGTGTGTGTGTGTGTGTGTGTGTGTGTGTGTGTGTGTGTGTGTGTGTGTGTGTGTGTGTGTGTGTGTGTGTGTGTGTGTGTGTGTGTGTGTGTGTGTGTGTGTGTGTGTGTGTGTGTGTGTGTGTGTGTGTGTGTGTGTGTGTGTGTGTGTGTGTGTGTGTGTGTGTGTGTGTGTGTGTGTGTGTGTGTGTGTGTGTGTGTGTGTGTGTGTGTGTGTGTGTGTGTGTGTGTGTGTGTGTGTGTGTGTGTGTGTGTGTGTGTGTGTGTGTGTGTGTGTGTGTGTGTGTGTGTGTGTGTGTGTGTGTGTGTGTGTGTGTGTGTGTGTGTGTGTGTGTGTGTGTGTGTGTGTGTGTGTGTGTGTGTGTGTGTGTGTGTGTGTGTGTGTGTGTGTGTGTGTGTGTGTGTGTGTGTGTGTGTGTGTGTGTGTGTGTGTGTGTGTGTGTGTGTGTGTGTGTGTGTGTGTGTGTGTGTGTGTGTGTGTGTGTGTGTGTGTGTGTGTGTGTGTGTGTGTGTGTGTGTGTGTGTGTGTGTGTGTGTGTGTGTGTGTGTGTGTGTGTGTGTGTGTGTGTGTGTGTGTGTGTGTGTGTGTGTGTGTGTGTGTGTGTGTGTGTGTGTGTGTGTGTGTGTGTGTGTGTGTGTGTGTGTGTGTGTGTGTGTGTGTGTGTGTGTGTGTGTGTGTGTGTGTGTGTGTGTGTGTGTGTGTGTGTGTGTGTGTGTGTGTGTGTGTGTGTGTGTGTGTGTGTGTGTGTGTGTGTGTGTGTGTGTGTGTGTGTGTGTGTGTGTGTGTGTGTGTGTGTGTGTGTGTGTGTGTGTGTGTGTGTGTGTGTGTGTGTGTGTGTGTGTGTGTGTGTGTGTGTGTGTGTGTGTGTGTGTGTGTGTGTGTGTGTGTGTGTGTGTGTGTGTGTGTGTGTGTGTGTGTGTGTGTGTGTGTGTGTGTGTGTGTGTGTGTGTGTGTGTGTGTGTGTGTGTGTGTGTGTGTGTGTGTGTGTGTGTGTGTGTGTGTGTGTGTGTGTGTGTGTGTGTGTGTGTGTGTGTGTGTGTGTGTGTGTGTTTGTATGTTTGTTTGTTTGTGTTTAGATTTGTAAGTTCATGAATGTTTGTTTGTTTGTGTTTAGATTTGTAAGTTCATGAATGTTTGTGTGTGAGCGTAGAAGAAAGAGAGGAAGAGAAGACGCCTCGGTTGTTAATGTTCTTTGCACACAAAGGTACAAAGCTATGGAACCCTTCATAGAAAGATTAGAAAGACTAACTGTTCTGCAAGATGGATACCTGTTTGAACTGTTCTTCAAATGTCCACTGTTGCTGTTGTTGTTGATGTTGTTGTTGTGGTGGAGGAGGTTGTTGTTGTTGTTGTTGTTGTTGTTGTTGTTGCGAGGGAGATGATGGCGAAGGGATGAATCTTCGGTCCATCAACAACAATCCAGATGACGTTGTTGCTGGAGATGTTGCTGCTGTTGCTGTGAAATTGTTGTTGTTTGTTGTTGTTGTTGTTGTTATTTTTTGTTGTTTTTTGTTGTTATTTTTTGTTGTTTGTTGTTGTTTTTGTCGTTGTTTTTTTGACATATTTTCCTAAATAAATAAACAAAAACTAAAAATAAAAAAAAACCTAAATAAGTATCAAGGTAACTGCAGTAAATAGTGATGGTGGAAGAGGTGAAATGTTTATGGTGCTATTGTTACTACTATCAATAACAATAATCATAACAATAATAACAATAATCATAATAATAATAACAATAATATTACTAGTAATGATAATATTCCTAAGTATAAAAGTAAAACTGATAAAAAATATAAATAAGAATAAAAAAGGGAAACTATTCATGTAAATAATAAAAAGTAGAAATAATAATGTAAAGAAAAATTCAAAAATAAGAATAATAATAAAACTAATGTGAGCAATGATATGAATAATGATGAATAAGAGTAATAATAGGAAGAGGAAGAACGCACGAAAGTTCTGGACCAGACTCCAAGGGTTGAAGACAGGATTGTTGAGGAGGCCAAAGAGTGCATTGTTGTTGTGGCTGTTGTTCCTGACGTTGTTGTTGTTGTTGTTGTTGTTGTTGTTGTTGCTGTTGTTGCTGCTGTTGTTGTTGTTGTTGTTATTGTTGCTGTTGTTGTTGATGTTGCTGTTTTTAAGGCATCTGTTTTTTATCTCCGATTCCTGTTTCTGGTTGTTGTTGTCATCAGTATCAACACCTTCATCGTCGTCGTCGTCATCATCATCACCTGCCACATCTCCACCCCTCCTCTTCCTGACCCTCATATCAGAGGCCCGATCATCGTCGTTGTCGTCATCCTCATCGTTGCTAAAAACCATATTGCTATTATCATTATTAAAATTATTAATTTCATTATCATTATTGTTATTAATTTTATCATGTATACTATCACGGTTATTATTATTATTATTATTATTATTATTATCATTATTATTATTATTATTATTATTATTATTATTATTATTATTATTATTATTATTATTATTATTATTATTATTATTATTATTATTATTATTATTATTATTATTATTATTATTATTATTATTATTATTATTATTATTATTATTATTATTATTATTATTATTATTATTATTATTATTATTATTATTATTATTATTATTATTATTATTATTGTTGTTGTTGTTATTATTCCTAGCAACTCCATAATGGTTCGCACGGCCAAGCTCATCAGTATTACTCGATATATTATCGCTCAGGTAATCGACATTATCACTAATATGATTATTATGATTATTATTATTATTATTATTATTATTATTGTTATTTTTATTATTATTTTCAGTACTAAAGCTATAGTTTTTTTTATTATTGTTGTTATTATTATTATTTAGATTATGTTTTATTATTTCGTTGATTTTGGACGCGGGTGTGCGCATGTTGTGGTGTTGCAGCAGACTGAAGCGCTTGCGGGTGTGTATCTTGTCCTCCCCCTCCTCCTCTTCCTCTTCATCCTCTTTGACGTCATCAGGCATGACGCCATTGTTGAACCCTTGAAGGACGCTGTTGATGTTCTGATGTTTGTTGCTGTTGTTGTTGTAATCGTTGTTGTTGTTGTTGTTGTTGTTGTTTATGTTATATTTGTTGTTGTTGTCATTATTGTTGTGGAGGTTGTTGTGGTTGCTGTCAACAACAACACCATCATGCGCACCAAAAGCAGTGGTGTTGGAGTCATTGGGGCTGTCACAGCAGCCGTTAGGCGTTCTGCTTAGTCGTTCCGGAGCTTGGGTCAAAGCATCACCATCACCACTCTCACCAACGTTATCACCATTGCTTCCATCACTACCCTTATCACCACTATCATCATCAGGGGAACTTTTGTAAGCTTTATCAACAGCTTCAATATTTTCAGCTCGTGCAGCATCATTATCAAAACCACCACTGTACAGCTCTTTTTGCTGGTTGTCATGGGCAACAGAAACATTGTCACGTGAGTCGCTGACTTGTGCCATTTGAGCTTTTGTCGCGACTGTTTGCGTCTGTGGCTGCTTCTTCCGTTGTTGTTGTTGTTGTTTGTATTGCTTTGGTTGTTGATGTTGCTGTTGTTGTCATTGTTTTCATTTATTTTTTTGTTGTTTTCATTTATTTTGTTGTTGTTTTCATTTATTTTGTTGTTGTTTTCATTTATTTTGTTGTTGTTTTCATTCACATTGTTGTTGTCATCGTTTGTGTTGTTGTTGTCATTTGTATTTTTGCTGTCGTTAATGTAGTTGTTGTTGTAGTTGTAGTTGTTGGTGACACCAGTTGATAATTTCATAGTTTTGTTTTTAAAGTTATTGTAATTGAAAACACCAAAAAATTCATTCTTTCTGTTATTGTTTTGATCTAGATTTGACGTCATAATGGTGTTTTTTGATTTTTTTGTTTCATCGCGCATGTCGTCATCAACATCGTCATCGTAAACATCTTTTGTATTTTGTTTTTCATTTATTTTATTTACAAAACTGTTCACATTTTCATTGTTATTGTTATCTACATGATTGATTCTATGGTGTTCGTAATCGAAATCAAATCCGTTGTTTTTGTTTACAAATGAATGTTCGTCTATGTTTTTAGTGACGTAACTCTTTTTTATTTCCGAGTTTTTGAAGTTAGTATTTGCGTGCTTCAATGTGGCTAACTCACTTCTATTGTTTAATGGATCTGTGGATGTATGTGTAGATGGATGTGTGGATGTATGTGTGATTGGATCTGTGGATGCATGTGTCAACGGATGTGTGGTTGGATCTGTGGTTGGGTGTGTGGATAGATCGGTGTTTTTGTTGGTGGAAGTATATACATCTGATGAAAGAAATGGCGTTTTCATGACGTCATTTGAAGTCAAATCCGTAGCTGAAAGTGAATTAGTGATGTGGTTGTTGTTTTTTTCGTCGCCGCTATTGTTGTTATTGTTGTTGTTGTTGATGTTGTTGTTATTACATGAATCTGTTGCTCCTACAACCATCAAGTGGTTTTTATGTTTGTTAAAATGCTGTTGTTGTTGTTGTTGCTGTTGTTGCTGTTGATGGAAAACCATCTTCTGCATAATTTCAAAAGGGTGTTGTTGTTGTTTCAACATGTTGTTATTGTTGTTGTTGATATTGTTTTTGTTGTTATTGTTGTTTTTGATATTGTTTTTGTTGTTATTGTGGTTGTGTTTATTACTTGTTCCTATTGAATCTTTTCTTTCGTTGAAATCCTTCACATCCTCGTTGTTTTCAATGTTCAACTTACTTTTATCTTTGTTATCAGAGTAGTAACTGTTAATGTTGTTATTATTGTTGTTGATTTTGTTGTTGTTGATTTTGTTGTTGTTGCTTTTGTTGTTGTTATTTTCGTTGTTGTTATTATTGTTGTTGTTATTGTTGAGTAATTGTTGGTAGTTGTTGAGTGATTCGCAAGCTTCCATGTACCACAGAGGCCATGGAACAGCCATCAACTGTTGTTGTTTTTGTTGTTGTTAATTTGTCGTTATTTTGTTGTTGTTGTTATTATTTTTTGTTTTTTGTTGTTGTTATTTTGATGTTGTTGTTGTTGTTGTTGTTGCAAGTGATGGTTGCATAGGGATACAAAACACTACTGAGGTGATTTTTATTGAAGTGGCGTTAACTCAAAAAAGCCAAGTAGAATGTTTCATATTTCAGATACTTCTGTTGTTGTTGTTTTTTTTTTGTTGTTGTTTTTGTTGTTGTTGTTTTTGTTGTTGTTGTTGTTGTAGTTTTTGTTGTTGTTGTTGTTGTTGTAGTTTTTGTTGTTGTTGTTTTTTTTGTTGTTGTTGTTGTTTAATGTTGTTTTTTTGTTCTTGATGTTAATAGTAATGTTGTTGATGTTTGAACGGATGATGCCGATGATGGTAATGTTATTCAAGTGGGAATTTAGGGATGATGATAATGATAAAGATGATGATGATGATGATGATGATGATTATGATGATGATGCTAATGAGGATGATGATTATGATGATGATGCTAATGAGGATGATGATTATGATGATGATGAAGAAGTTGATGAGGATGATGATGATGATGAAGAAGTTGATGAAGATGATGATGATGACGACGAAGATGCTGAAACACTCTATAGGGAGGTGTTCAAAGTAGCCTGCATGGAGGGTATGGAAGCACTTATCCAATTATCATCCACGTCGTCGTCGTCGTCGTCGTCGTCATCGCCAGAATTTCCATAAACAAAATTACTCAAAATCTAAACATCAACATCAACAACACGTGACGAATGACGTAAGCATTGAGATGCTCAGTTATTCTTTGGTTTTTTCTTGGCCACCGCCAGTCCTCCAACAACAACTTCAGTGCTCCTACTCACAAGAACAATCAAGTCTATTTATATACTTCTCGTGGCCTATTTATAAACTATCTATAACCTATTTATAAACTTTTCATAATCTATTTATACACTTTATAACCTTTTATGATCTATATAGAAAATATGTTTAACCTAGTTTATTTATTACTACCATATTCATGATATACTTATCATTGACTTTCAAAGCGTAACTCGCCACAAGTTGTCCGAGCGACTTTCCTGCTTTCAAAGCAGCTTTTCATCTCCGCATGGACTTTAAGCCTCATCGCCACCTCACCATCTCTCCTCCCCTTTCTTCCCATCCATATCTCTCCGGCACCACTATGAGAGACTATATTCGTAAACGGAATATGGAATTATATGACGGTGTTATATGGGATTGCTACATAGAAACAAAATAGAAGTAAACATACTGAGTCTTGAGTAAACATACATATATATATATATATATATATATATACATATACATATATATATATATATACATATACATATATATATATATATATATATATATGTAAAAGATACTGGGTATGTAGGAATAGAAACAGTACGATCTACGGCAAGAAAACGTGTAGATTCGTATTCTTGGTGTGATCCATTGGGAGGGGGCTCACAGACGAGTCACAGGCCCGAGAGGGTGGTGGAGGGTGGGAAAGAGGGAGGGAGGGAGGGAGGGAGGGAGGGAGGGAGGGAGGGAGGGAGGGAGGGAGGGAGGGAGGGAGGGAGGAAGGGAGGGAGGGAGGGAGTGAAGGACAAAGGGAGGGAGGTTGTCGAAGAGAATTTAGGACCATATGTGGGAACAATGAAAAAGAGAGGAAGCAGAAAAATGACGCGGAGAGATTATGCAGCGTGTTGTTCAGACAGATTCTTTAGTACTGACTCTTCTCTTTAATGCCATGCTGTCCGGGACTGTCCAGGACTGCACAGGGCTGTCCAGGACTGTCCAAAGCTGTCCAGGGCTGTTCAGGACTGTCCAGGGCTGTCCAGGGCTGTCCAGAGCTGTCCAGGACTGTCGGTGCAAGGCAGTGGAAAGAAGACAGCTAAGGCTCTATAAATAAAAAAATCAATAAAGGTTAGGTTTTATGATGATGTTTCAAACAAAATAACATTGTTTTATTGTTACAAAAAACAATATACGTTGGAGCATACAATACAAAACATTTAGAGCACACAATAATATACAATGAAAGCATACGGTAGTGTACAATGAAAGCATACGATGGTGTACAATGAAAGCATACGGTAGTGTACAATGGGAGATTACAATAGTGTACGACAATAGACGATACTCCATACAAGAGTACCTGGAAAGCACACAGCGTGGACATAACAAGATGCATGTGTTGAGCATGCAGTGCTGAAGATGCAGGCAATTAAAGATGACTGCTGTAGAATTGCAAGGATGGGAAGGGGGAGGATGGAGAGGGGGAGGATGGAGAGGGGGAGGATGGAGAGGGGGAGGATGGAGAGGGGGAGGATGGAAAAAAGGAGGATAAGAAGAGGGAAGTGGAAGATGACGATGATAATGTCGATGGTGGTGATGATGAAGAGGGGGTGATGATGGTGATGGTGATGATGATGATGATGATGATGATGATGATGATGATGATGATGATGATGATGATGATGATGATGATGATGATGATGATGATGATGATGATGATGATGATGATGATGATGATGAGGATGATGATGATGATGATGATGATG
>OX387251.1:9787092-9877092 GCA_947562095.1 Branchellion lobata | reverse complement strand
CATCGCTTATTTTTACTTTTTCATTTTTGAGATTCCTTCATGCAGAACTTATGGCTGTCTTTTTTTGTTTCTCGCGCCTTCAAAGCCACTATAAATATGTGTGCATCAGAGGCATTATGGCGTCTGGCAGTTATATGAAAACACAGCGGTTCGAAGCGAATTGTTTTCTTTGCCATATGAAATAATAATAATAATAATAATAATAATAAATTAAAAATAATGAAAAAAATAAATAATAAAAAATAAATATAAATTTGATTATTAAAAACTGTGAATATTTAAAATTATAAAGAATAAAAAAAGAATAATAAAAAAAATATGAATAATAATAAAAA
Source organism: Branchellion lobata (assembly GCA_947562095.1). Taxonomy (NCBI): domain Eukaryota; kingdom Metazoa; phylum Annelida; class Clitellata; order Hirudinida; family Piscicolidae; genus Branchellion; species Branchellion lobata. The sequence continues at coordinate 9,876,757 of OX387251.1, read as the reverse complement.
TATGAATAATAAAAAAATATGAATAATAATAATTTTAATAATAAAACTATCAATAATAAGGATAATGAATAGTGAATGATAATAATTAAAAATAACAATAAAATTGAGTTAAAAACTACAATTTTACTGAAGAAATTAATAATAATAATAATAATAATAATAATAATAATAATAATAATAATAATAATAATAATAATAATAATAATAATAATAATAATAATAATAATAATAATAATAATAATAATAATAATAATAATAATAATAATAATAATAATAATAATAATAATAATAATAATAATAATAATAATAATAATAATAATAATAATAATAATAATAATAATAATAATAAAAATAATAATAATAATAATAATAATAATAGAAATAATAATAATAATAATAATAATAATAATAATAATAATAATAATAATAATAATAATAATAATAATAATAATAATAATAATAATAATAATAATAATAATAATAATAATAATAATAATAATAATAATAATAATAATAATAATAATAATAATAATAATAATAATAATAATAATAATAATAATAATATACTAATAATAATAATAATAATAATAATAATAATAATAATAATAATATAACAATAAATAAGTCATTTTTGCAATTATTACTTTCTCCTCCTCATTGGCAAGCTCATGCTTTATAATCCGCCTCGTTATGACTGCAGATCTTATGGCTCTGCTTGTATTTATACCAATGCTCATTGTGAGAATCGGAATAAGGGAAGTTATGTTGATAATAAGTGGAGCTATATTCGAATTATTTAACAATATTTAGATAAAATTGGTATCAAGAATTATTATCGCTAGTTTAAAAATTAATAATTTATAAAAACATTGAAATGACACTACGTTTCATTGATTCGCAAAAAATTAATTTGTGAGAATTACAAAAATAAAACATTTATTCTAGCGAAATTTTTATATATGAAACTTTCGGTTATAATAATCTCTGATTCTCATTTATCAAACTGTTTCCATTATAATTCATTACTTCCATTGAATCTGCTGTCTAGTTGGGCTCCTGGCAAGGCTAATTGAATTAAAATAGCTTCCCTTGCTGCGGTGTGTTTGCATCAATTCATTGTTCCTTTGATATCCGATCTTTATGAGTGCGTGTGTGTGTTTGTGCGTGTGTGTGTGTGTGTGTGTGTGTGTGTGTGTGTGTGTGTGTGTGTGTGTGTGTGTGTGTGTGTGTGTGTGTGTGTGTGTGTGTGTGTGTGTGTGTGTGTGTGTGTGTGTGTGTGTGTGTGTGTGTGTGTGTGTGTGTGTGTGTGTGTGTGTGTGTGTGTGTGTGTGTGTGTGTGTGTGTGTGTGTGTGTGTGTGTGTGTGTGTGTGTGTGTGTGTGTGTGTGTGTGTGTGTGTGTGTGTGTGTGTGTGTGTGTGTGTGTGTGTGTGTGTGTGTGTGTGTGTGTGTGTGTGTGTGTGTGTGTTACTACTTGTTTATTGTTTTGTTTGTTTCCTCATGTTTGTCTTTGTGCCTAGGTACATTGTTGCTTTCCAATTTTGAAGAGAAGGAACTTTGAAAAGACTTTCGGAAAGTGAAATGGCGTGAACAAATTTTGACTTCACAATGAACAAAGTAATGAAATTTGAAGTTAACTTTAAATTTCAATATTTTTATATTTTCAAAAATATATAAAATTAAACCTTTTCAAATGTTTAAAAATATTTTTTCTCCATGACAACGGCTCTGAATCACAAGAAAATAACTTTCAAAAAAGTGTAGATTAGAAGATAGAAATTTGTAATAAACTTAAAGATAAAATTTTCGCGGAGGTTTTCGAAAAATATAGTTTGTTTGTTTTTTTGAATAAATAAATCAAAATAACAAAAATGATCGTAGGTGCAATCATGATTCAAAAAGAAAAAATTTGAAGAATCCTCCTGAAAGTATTAATTAGAAGGTTTCGACTGCACACATTGCTTTTTACCAAAAGTTATTTTCGAAAAATAGAATTTTTTTTATTCCACCGAAGTCAAAAACACATGTCAAATCTCTATTTTTTTACTTAAGAGTTACCTCAAAAGAGTTTTTCAATCAGAAAGCATCCAAAAACTCCGACAACAAATGATTTTTTAACTTGATAAATAGCGATAACTTTCAAATGTTTTTAATAATGCTAATAATAACAACTCACATTTTTAAGTGCCAAAACAAGCCACTGAGACGCAACATTAAAAATTTAACGCCAGACAAGTCCATCCTAACTCACTAATTCAAATTCGCTCTTTCAAACTTATTACTTCTCACTCATTGCTGCCCCACAGACACAAGAGCCAACGGCAGATATGCACGAGGGTTTGGAAGTGGTCTCCTGCAGCTACCTCTTCAACCTCCTCAACTCTGAGTACAAGTGGCCATGCCTCTCCGACCCCCTCTTCCTCCTCCTCATCGGTCTGAAACACCCATTCCTCTGAACAGTCTGATCTGCGCTATATAAATGTTTTACTTCGAATAGATAAGACCACAATTTAAGCTTGTAAAAAAGTTATCATAATATTACGCTCTACAAGAGCCCAGCTCAATACATGGAAGAAGAACAAGATACAACCATAATGATAATTATTAAAATAATGGTCACCCATTCACACATTTTATGCGAAGTTACAAAAATGTGACTTCACATTGAAAAGCTGAGAGCCATAGGCCAACGAAAGATTGTTGGCAAGCAAGCATGCAGGCTCTGCAAAGCACCTTGTTCCCACAGACTGCAGGCCCCCCAAGAACTACCAAGAAAGCCACATCATCACTGCCCAACACATCAAAAAGGTTCCGCCAGCCATTCTCTTCGGAGTAGTCGTTATAGGCCTCTTTCTCCAACAAACTCAACTTGCAATCACTTTTTTGAAACTACGCTTACGTCTTTATACTTAGCTGCTGTTGAAGATTCCGCTACCGTAGAATATTCCGCTAAAGTAGAATGTTCTGCTACCGTAGAATATTCCGCTACCGTAGAATATTCTGCTATCGTAGAATATTCCGCTACCGTAGAATATTCCGCTACCGTAGAATATTCCGCTACCGTAGAATATTCCACTAACGTGGAATATTCCACTAACGTAGAATATTCCGCTACCGTAGAATATTCCGCTACCGTAGAATATTCCGCTACCGTAGAATATTCCGCTACCGTAGAATATTCCACTAACGTAGAATATTCCGCTACCGTAGAATATTCCGCTACCGTAGAATATTCTGCTACCGTAGAATATTCCGCTACCGTAGAATATTCCGCTACCGTAGAATATTCCGCTACCGTAGAATATTCCGCTACCGTAGAATATTCCACTAACGTAGAATATTCCGCTACCGTAGAATATTCCGCTACCGTAGAATATTCCGCTACCGTAGAATATTCCGCTACCGTAGAATATTCCGCTACCGTAGAATTTTCCGCTACCGTAGAATATTCCGCTACCGTAGAATATTCCGCTACCGTAGAATATTCCGCTACCGTAGAATTTTCCGCTACCGTAGAATATTCCACTAACTTAGAATACTCCACCAACTTTCCAGCCTTTTGCAAGTCTTGAATACTCATCAGCCTCTTAACATGCTTCTTCGAAAATCCCATTAACAACTCTGATTCTATTTGAATTTACTTGAGCTCGCCAGTTCACACTTTTTCCCGCCAGTTCGGACATGACTTCTTGCTGTGCGAGGAGTATGAGGTGGAGAACAGGACGCACGTGGTTGTGTACGACCACGACCTCAAACAGGAAGAGAGTGCTGTGTCTTTCTTCTTATTTCTCCCCTTTCTCTTTTATTTCTACTCTCTTCTCTTGTGGGTTCAATTCGACCCGTAGCTTATACAACCTGAATTTATGCTGTCAATTGTGGATGTAAGTTAAATGATCTCCAAGATTTATTATTTATAAAATTAATTTATATATTAATTAATTTAATATATTTTTTATCAATTGTTTTAATAAAGTATAACAGTCATTGCAAGTCAGCCTTCGACTCCAGACGAGGCCATCAACTGCGCTCTGGCCATCTGGGAGTCTGGAGCAAGATTTCCTGTCAAGCTTCTCAAAGGTTTCCGAACTGATTGAAGATTTTTCTGAAAAAGTATAAGTTTTGAAGATACCTTTAAAAGTTCTATAGTTATTTTTATGCCTCCATTATACCTTCTTAAACTCCAATACTTGCCTAACATGACGTGTTTACGTGTCCAGGTGGTTACGAGCTGTTCTCTTCCACCTACCCCTTCCTCAGAACCAAGAAGGTTCTCTACATGCCCAAGGTGAACTTGTAAGGGTGGTTCGAACTACCTTCCACGTCGTTTCAGTAACTCTGAATAAAATATTTTAGTGATGAGAATACATTGTTCTCAAAGCTAACAAATACTACCATAAAGTCCTAAAAACCACCAAATATCCCCATTTCCTCTATAGCTTCCCTCAAACACCACCAAACCCACCCAATATCCCCACAATCACCCCAAAATAACCACAATCACCCCAAAATAACCACAAACCACCCAACACCACCACAAACCACCCAACACCACCACAATCCACCCAACACCACCACAACCCACCCAACACCACCACAACCCACCCAACACCACCACACCCCACCCAACACCACCACAACCCACCCAACACCACCACAACCCACCCAACACCACCACAACCCACCCAACACCACTGAAGGAACTGGATGCTTTCGCGACGTACCCCAGCGAGGTGATGGAAGGTTTTTTGTACATCGGACGCAGGAACCACGCCGAGAAGGCATTTATCCAGAAAGACCTCAAAATCAGCAGACACGTCAACTGCAGCAGTTGTCCTAGCTCCCTGTGAGTTCTTCTGCCCCTTGTTCCTTCTTGAGCCAGTGTTAGTGAGTTCCTTTGCTTTTGTTCCTCTTTGACCCATGGTTAGTGAGCTCTTCTTGAGGTCATGGTCTGGAAAGCTATCATTCTGTGTTACCACAATACTACGAGCCTCTTCTTTGCCGTCTCTTTGGCCTATGGCTTGGACAGTTTATGTTTTTTGTTACTGCAAGTCTTTCTCGGCTTGTTTCTTCTTGACCCATGGTTTGAACAATTATTACCTTGTGAACATATCAGCTACCCGTCTTACAATATCGGAAAGCTTCTTCTCTCTATTCTCCTCCCAGCTGAGCTAGCAGGAGGATGTTATGTGTATATTTAATTGAATGGTTTGGTGCACTGAAAGCGTCATCTCTTCGAACAGCACCTTTCAATCGTTCCCAAGTTGCATGGGGTCGTTGATTTCAGCGACATTTTTCCTGAGCCTGACTCGCATTCATTAAGCACTTTATCTTATTAAATTGAATCCCATCACTAATCCACACCGACCCACACCAGCACACCCTCCTCACAGCTTCCCTGACATCAGCAAGAGCATCCTGACTCTCACCGTCGACAACTCCAACGACTGCTCTGCTTACTTCCGCTTCCAGACCATCTGCGACTTCATAGGTCTGTGGTCCTAACCTTACCACCAACCCTTAACTCAACCTTCACCCTACCTCTAACCCTGCCAGCAATCCTTAGCCATAGATCAGCTTGAGGTTCTGAATTATTGAAGTTTCGTTATACAAGTGTGCACTCGTGTGCACGCATCCACTTTTACACTTGAAAAAACAAAAAAATAATTTAAAAACAATTTGAAGAGTCCAACACTTTTCACACGTACACAAACATTCAAACACGTGCATACAAACTCACACACGTACACAAACATTCAAACACGTGCATACAAACTCACACACGTACACAAACATTCAAACACGTGCATACAAACTCACACACGTACACAAACATTCAAACACGTTCATACAAACTCACACACGCACAGACTTCAACTACGACAAGCCGGTGGGAGTGCTGATATATTCGGAATACGGCGTGAGTGATAATGTAGGAATCGCCATAGCCTACTACCTCTATGCCACGAACAGCACGTTCAAGGTTGTGTCAGCGTGTGCTAGTGAGATGTCCAGCATCTCCAAATCATTTATTTCTAATTTTTATGATTATTCAAAAATATTTTTTTAATTCGTTCAAAATAACTCGTTAAAGTAATCCTTTTCATCGCCACACATCCACACATCTATACACAAACATCCACACACACACATATATATGTACACACCCCCACACACACCTATGTGGTCATGTAGGAAGCGTACAAACACGTCAGGGACTGTTGTCCTAAGGTGGGTACACATGTGTTTACCAAGTCAGAATGTTTAATTGTTAATTACTTATTTGGTCATTTGAATAAATAATTGGAAAAGTTGATTGAAACGTATGATTTTGAATGGTAAAACGTGGATTGAAAGTGCAACTAACACAAGTGAACAACAATGTGTGAACAATAAACTCAATTTAAAACCTATAAACAACAACAACAACAGCAACAACAACAACAACAACAACAAAAACAACAACAAAAACAACAACAACAATAACAAAAAAACAACAAAGAAAAACTAAAAAAACTAAAACAAAGCAACAGCACCAACGTCACCAGGTGCGACTGAGCAGACGCATGGAAGAGATGTTGAAAGTGTGGGCGGTTGACGTGCAATCAAACCCATTCTCCCACCGGTGGGAACTCTGTGTGGTCAGCCTGTGTGGTCAGCCTGTGTGGTCAGCCTGTGTGGTCAGCCTGTGTGGTCAGCCTGTGTGTCATCTGTATGATTGCCTTTTCAACAAGTGTTATCAGCACTTCCAACGGGCACTAGCAGTACTTTTAGATAATTTTATTTATTTGTTTTAAAAAACATTATCTGAAAGTATTTTTAAAAGGTATTCCAGTATTCCAGTATTCCAGTATTTCCGTATTTTCAGTATTCCAGTATTCCAGTATTCCAGTATTCCAGTATTTCCGTATTTTCAGTATTCCAGTATTCCAGTATTTCAGTATTTCCGTACTTCCGTATTTTCAGTATTCCAGTATTCCAGTATTTCCGTATTTTCAGTATTCCAGTATTCCAGTATTTCCGTATTTTCAGTATTCCAGTATTCCAGTATTTCCAATGCAAACTCCTCCGCTTGGTCCTCCAGCAACAGGAATGAGAAGAAAGAAAATCCCTGCAGCAGTTATGGCCACGAACGAATGAACATGCAGGCCTTGACCGCCTCGTCGGTCTTCATGCAGCCCCTGCTGAAGAACTTCTCGGATGTGGCTCTCAGCGAATCTCAACTGGTAAGCTCTTGGGATTCTTTGGACGCAGATGATGGAGATTATGACTTGGACGGAGGCGTTGATAAAAAGGAACATGACGAGGATGAAGGGATTGAAAAGCAAGAACGTAAAAACAAGATTGCTGAAAAACGAGGGGGTATGGATGAAGAGATACTGGAAAGAATAAGGAAAGATACAACGGAGAAATCACTCGACGGTATCCTTGATGATTTAGGCGAAGAGAAGGAGTTTATTGAACAGAAAACCGAATGTTTGGGTGAAGAAGATGGTACTTGTGAGAAGAAGAAAAAGAAGAAGGAGGAAAAAGAAGAAGAAGAGGAAGAGGAGGAAGAGGAGGAAGAAGAAGAGGAAGAAAAAGAGAAAAAAGAGGAAGAGAAGAAGGAAGAGAAGGAGGCGAAAGAAGACGTAGAAAAAGAAAAAGAAAGAGAAAAAGAAAGAGGAGAAAAAAAAAGAAAATGAAAAATTGGAAGGAATTTTAGAAAAAAAAGAAGGAAAAAAAGAACAAGATAAGGAAGAAGAAAAAGAAGAAGAAGAAGAAGAAGAAGAAGAAGAAGAAGAAGAAGAAGAAGAAGAAGAAGAAGAAGAAGAAGAAGAAGAAGAAGAAGAAGAAGAAGAAGAAGGAGAAGAAGAAGAAGGAGAAGAAAAAGAAGAAGAAGAGGAAGAAAAAGAAGAAGAAGAAGAAGAAGAAGAAGAAGAAGGAGAAGAAGAAGAAGAAGAAGGAGAAGGAGAAGAAGAAGAAGAAGAAGTAAAAGAAGGAAAAAAGAAAAAAAAATTTCTGTTCGTATATTAGCACAACAGATTGAAAAGGGAACAATAGAAGAGCTAAAAAAACAAAATAAAGAGGAAAAGGAAGGAAAGGAAGTTGAAGAAGAGAAAGAGAAATAAATTAAAAGTCCGCCTTTCTTTATTTGGACATTTCCATTTAAATTTTCAAATTTAAAGTTTTCGAAATTTAACTATTTCAAAAGTTATTTTTGTTGTTAGTTTTGAAATGTTGAATAGTTCAACGTTTTTCGTCACTTTCTCGTCTGAAATGTGAAGCATGGATGAAAATGATCAACCAGCAACGAATTCTAGAGTTTCAATGGCTTATTAGATATGGTTGCCCCACTCAAACATCAATAATCACTCAACAAAAAATTTTCCACAATGGTTATCCGCAATTCTAATCTTGTTCCACGTTCTGAATATTGCCTTGAGAAAAAGATAATGGTAATTGAAACTAAGATGGAATTTTTATAAGAATTTATAATGTTAGGTGGATTTATTTTTCAACTGAACAAGTAAAAGTTGTCTGTGTGTTTAACTCAACAATAGGTCATTAATAATAATTTGAAAGATATCCTCAAAAGGATGATGGGAATGGATAAGTTGCATCAGTACAAAAAACTATTGGATAAAATCAATTAACTTCAAAAACTAAATTAAGTTTATTTTACCTAATAGATTAGATTTTTAAAATGATTCTTTATTGTTTGACTAAATTTAATTGAACAAAAACTATTTAAAAAGAAGCAGAAGAAAAGGATAGGAAAATATCACAAAAAATAGAGCAGATAATAAAAGAAACTTCTGTATTATTCAAAATAATTAAGTTTTATTAAGTCAAAGTTACACTATGATTGTCAAGCGTGAAAAAAGATTTTGCGAATCACAATCGCTATGCGGGATAGTTTGAATTTTTTAATTATTTTATTTTCGAGCTAAAAATACATTGAAAGTGAAATATTAGGAAAAGTTATGTTGATGACAGCTAATCCTGCCTCAGCAACAATCAGTGCCTGGTAGTTAGTTATTTTCAATAAAATGGCGAGGATTTAGATATTGTAGGATAATTATGTATTCTTACATCCGCGTTGAAACTCTATTTTCGTTTCAAAACGATTTTTTGAATAGTTATAAATACAAATTTACATCTATTGAAATAATATTTTTTTTATTTCCTCGCAGCTAGATTGTTATTTAATCGATATTTAAAACCAATCGAAAAACTAATTGAACTGGTCCCATATCCAGCTGATAGAAATTCATTAAAAAATACAAACTAAATTTCAAATATTTTGGTTAATTCGAAAGTCAGACTTAACCAGGGTGGATAGAAAAATTGTTTTTTAAAATGCTTGTTCAATTCCAAAATGTCTGAAGAAAATTTTCCGACTTACAATTTTCAAATAGACTTATCCAAACTGCTGATTCATTCGGGAAGTCCTAGTCCGTTGTATGATGAAGGTTGTGGAAACAGAGGCCAACCCAATTCGCCACCACCTACCTCCGACGCGGGTGGTGACAAAATCAAAAGTCTAGTTGACCTATCGTACTCATTACCGTCACCTGCCTCATTTCTTTCTAAGTCACAATGTCAAAATGCCACCAGTATAAACTCAAAAGACAGAAAAGCAAACTCTGCATCTGTCACCACCTCCACAACAACAAACTCGCCAATGGCTTCCGATTGTGATCAGCCAATTTTCCTCTACAACACTCTGCCTCCAAGCTTCAACAACAAGATGCAACAGAGTACTTTTGATAAGAGTTTCTTGTCGGAAGAAGCAAAACAAGTGAGCTTTTTAAAAAATCCAACTCCAGTCATAAATTATATATTTAAAAACAGATTTGATAAAGATTCGATCATTTGAGTTTTATTTCAATTCATTAAACCCCACTATCCCACCAAAGGCAGCAGCCAACATAAAGGACACTATGGCAGTGATTGCAGGCAGGAGACAGATGTTCTTTGAGGAACCTTCTCACCCTGTGTCTTTCTGTTCTCCTTCTCGCACCTTGCCGGCCTCATCTTCTTCCTCTTCTTCCTCCCTCAAGCATCAATCCAACAACATTTCTGCCTCACTCAGAGGTTCTTTGGCCTCCAACACCAACAGCAGTACCACAGTTGCCACAACCACTTCGACCTCAGTACCTTCGCCACTTGCTGCTCCCATGCATCAATCTCCTGCAGACTGCAAGTCGAGCACTCGTTTGTCGCTCAAGAATGTTGATCTGATGAAGAACTGTCCACCCCTTGAAATCTACACAACCTCACCTGTGCTTTCTCCTACAAAACGCAACTTCTCTCCCTCCTTCTATTCCCCACCTCCCAACTCTTCTTCTTCTCCAACCACCACAAGCCAGCAAGTGATTTTCCACTTTCAGGAAAACTCATCGACCGCCAAATCCATCGGCACTTCCACCACTGGTGGCAACACCAACTCAAATCTCAAGAGCAATAACAACAGTCACATGGCCAGACAGGAGGTAAGCACGCAGCGTTTTGAGCACTGTCACTTGAACACCGAGGTGCTGAGTCACTACCGACCGGTGAGTGAAGACGTCCCTCGACACGAACTTGTCACTTGCAACCACAACGCCGACAAGGTGCTCAAGGACTCTGACGAAGTTGTCCACTTCCACTCCGCTCCTGAGCCCATCATTGCTAACTCCTGCCTCATCCTCAGTGAGCTCTTTGTTATGCTTAATTGATTTTGTTAATTAGATAATAAGTTGTTAATTGCCTAATTGAAAGTTTATAGCCCTTTCACAAATTTAATCCTTTTTTAATTCCATCATCATTTAACTCAATTTCAAATAATTTTGGGTTCTAAATAAATATTTTAAAGTTAATTACTTAAAAACCATTGCAATAATATATTAATAAACCCACATTTTATCTTCTGGTTGACCACTTTATTATTATTATTATTAAGCTTTTGAATATATCAGTGTTCATGGTCTAGATAAGATGAAGCTCTGTTTAATCACTCTTCATGACGTCATTTCACTGCTTGCAGGTAGTGACGCACTGTTGGAAGAAGACGGTAGCTATTAGCTTCTTTGCCATTCGATATACTGTTTCATGTTTATGTGCATTATGATAGAGATCACCTCATTAAAACATTCAATTAAAATGTAAGCTAATGGTTCCTTCATTCCCTCCAAATCATGCACAGTTGAGTCAGCCCCTTCAACTCCTAAGACTCTCCAAACCCTGTAGGTGCTACTGTGGTGGTGATGATGATGATGATGATGATGATGATGATGATGACGATGACGATGATGAAGATGACGATGATGAAGATGAGGTTTTCTCATCACAACAATAGCTGCCTTACCATAGCCTGATGGCCTGAATGAAGTGTTGATGATGAAGACTAGGGGATGCTTCATGAGAGATAGGCTCCTGTTAATGGCCCACAAGACACAGCAGGCAACAGTGGGCAATAAAGTGATGTGCTTTCAGTTCTAAGATAGCGCTTTATAAGTAAAAATCATCGAAGTAGTCGTCGTCGTCATCTTCTTCATCAACCTTCTGTGCGCAAGCGTTTATCAGTAATGAGTGAGGTTAGGAGGGAGGGGTGTAGAGAGCAATTATGGTAATTGTGTGAGCTGCCTTCTTAGTGGTCTCCTCTGCTCTTGCTGGCGTGTCTAGCATCAAAACAACAATATTAAGAAACTCAACGTCAGCATCACCACCATCATTACCATCACCATTATCATCTAAAGTCACTATAATCCATATCACCTACATCACCATCACCAGTTCTGCATCGATGAAGGGTTCTTCCAAGCCAAACAAGTTCTTCCCTGATAGTCCCATAGTGAGTGGATCATCATCACCACACCTCTGCTGTTATCATCATCACCACACTCCTGCTGTTATCATCACTACCACACTCCTGTTGTTATCATCACTACCACACCCCTTCTGTTATCATCATCGCCACACCCCTACTGTTATCATCATCACCACACCCCCGCTGTTATCATCACTACCACACCCCTGCTGTTATCATCATCACCACACCCCAGCTGTTTTCATCATCACCACACCCCCGCTGTTATCATCACTACCACACCCTTGCTGTTATCATCATCACCACATCTAGGCTGTTATAATCACTACCACACACAACCGTATCATCACTACCACATTTCCATCATCATCACCACCACATTTCCATCATCATCACCACCACATTTCCATCATCATCACCACCACATTTCCATCATCATCACTACCACATTTCCATCATCATCACCACCACATTTCCATCATCATCACCACCACATTTCCATCATCATCACCACCACATTTCCATCATCATCACCACCACAATGACTTCATCTTCATCTACTTTATCATCTCCATTTCATCATCTTTTTTTTTCCCTCAATAACCTCATTTCTTTCCTTTTTTTTCTCCATTCTCTTCCTCCTCATCCCTCTCACCACTCTGATCTCATCTTCTCCTTCATCTCCACCAGACACTGACTTCAGACCTGGGAGATGGGCATGCCATCATCGCCACAGGAGAGGAACTGGCCTCTCTTGACTGTGACTCCAAGGTCTTTGCCTTGAGAAGAAAATTTTTTTAATTATTTCTAAAATAAAATTAAAAATTAAATTTTTCAAATTGACAAAAAAAACATGAAAAAACTCCATCATCAACAACAAGAAAACATCAACAACAACAAAACTTCAACAACAACAACAACAAAACTTCAACAACAACAACAACAAAACTTCAACAACAACAAAACATCATCAACAACCACCACCACCACAGAAGAGTTCCGAGTCCAAGCGAGCCTCCTCCAAGACAGAAAAGAAGACAAAGAAGGGCACAAGCAGGCTGACGCAGACAGTCACACACACGTCCACCAACACATCCACACAGACATTTACGCACACGTCGTCTGGAAAGAATTCGCCCCTCTCAAAACACAAAAAATCCCCCTCATCGAAAGGCGAGTCTTGTTTTGTGTTTGGCTATACTTCGTTTGTTTTTGAATGTTGAAACGTCGTTGGGACGCCACCACCACCCACTGATAACGATATGCTACTGTTTCTTCCCGCTCAACGCTCTCGATCACCGCAACCTACTACCAGAATGTCACCACAACAAGCCACCAAAATATCACCACAAGCCACCAAAACTTCACCATCATTACACTCACCACAGACTCGAACCAAAAAGAGTCGTGGAAGGGCAGGATGGCTCGGACCATCAAGCGCTACGGCTCTTCTTCCATCCTCCTCAACAACGACGCCGACACCAAGGCGCACAAGGGCGTCTTTGGAGCTCCTCTCGACACTCTGCAACCATCCACTGCTGATCCGGTGGGTGTGGTGGGGTGTGGTGCGGTGTGGTGTAGTGTGGTGTGGTGTGGTGTGGTGTAAAGGAGGGAATGGCATTATGGTGGCTTTCCTTCTCCATTCTACTCTATCATATCTCCTTCCATTCCATTCTTCACACCACTTCCATCCAGTTGGTGCCTCTGATAGTGGAGGTGTGTGTGAAAATCATTGAGGAGAAAGGCCTTGACAACCAGGGACTCTACAGAGTGCCTGGCAACACCGGAGCCCTCAAGGAACTGCAGGAAGACATTGACAAGGTAAGGGGGTGGGTAAGAGTGGATTGGTTGATGGCCATTTCAAGGTGGTTGGTTGGTTGTTTCGTGTATGGCTGGTTACCCTTTTTGTTGGGTAGTTTATATTTAACGTTTTGATGGTGGTGTATTTTTTGATGGTAGATGCCGAGTAGGCAAGAGAATTAATTGAGAGCGTGTGTGTGTGTGTGCTTGATGGTTGAGGTCTTTCATATCTAGAGAGGTACCATCAAGTTGACACACTCATTTTTTGTGGAAACCAAAGTTTGACGAAAAAACCGAAGGAAGAAACAAAGCTTTCAACACCACCATCCTTCTTACCCATCATTCCCTCATTATACCTTCCCTCCAATCCACCCTTCATCTAGTCCTCCAATCCACCATTTCTCCACCCTCCTCCGATAGGACGAGAAGGGCCTGTGTGTGGAGAGTGACAAGTGGCAGGACGTCAACCTGGTCACCTCCCTCCTCAAGCTTTTCTTCCGCAAGATCCCCGACCCCCTCATCACCGACGGTTTGTGACCCAAGCCCGAGGCTGCTCTACTATCACTCGTCGTTGTATTGTATTGTTCTCTACAACACACCTCAGTCTCCACACCACACCACTCCATTCTACACAACACCTCTTCACACACCTCACCACGCCATTTCACCACACCAAACCACGCAGACTTGTACAACGCGGTGATTGAGTCGACGAGGGTGGAGAAGTCAGAACGACGCATGTTGAAGCTCAAGAAGCTGCTGCATGAGCTGCCTGAACGTAACTTCAACACCTTTCGCTACATCTGCAAGCACCTCAGTCTTGTGTCCCGCCATGAGGAAAACAATAAGGTGGAGTGTGGTGATGGTTGAGGAGTGGGTGGTGGAGTAGGTGGTGGGGAGTTGAGGAGTGGGTGAGTGATGGAGTGGATGGTGGGGAGTTGAGGAGTGGGTGGCGAGAAGTTTAGGAGTGTGGGTGTTAGAAGGGGTGGTAAAAGAGGGGGTTGAATTCCACTCCACACCCACAACAGATGGACGCACACAACCTGGCCATAATGTTTGGACCAACCCTTATCCGACCCCACGACAACAACATCGCCGTGATGGCTCGTAACATGGCCGACCAGTGTCGCATCGTTGAAACCATCATCTCCAACGTATGTTTTCCCCTCTCTGCTTCCTCCTTCTCTCTTTTTTCTCTCCTTCCTCTTCTCTCCTTTCTTTTTCCTCCCTTTCTTCTTCCTTCCTTATAATTTTTTTTCTATCTTTTGTTCCTTTTCACAATTCTTTTCTATTACCACAACACCATCAGATCTCCACCATCGTCATGGTCAAACCACCAAAATCACACACCACTATTACACCATCACCACAGTCACACCATCACCACCACCACTGCAGTGTGACTGGTTCTTCAGCTCGTGGGACGAGGATGTCAACGTGCCAGACGATGGCAGTGGAGACATCAACAACGCCATTGACGAAAGCATGGTCGCTAAGGCTCAGAACTTAGGTGGGAGAGGGTTATTGGTGGTGGTTGGAATGGTGGTTGTGGGGGTTGTTTGTGGTGGTTGTTGGTGGTGGTTGTGGTGGTTGTTTGTGGTGGTTGTTGGTGGTGGTTGTGATGGTGGTTGTTGGTGGTGAGGAGAGGGGGAATTTGATTAGATAAGCAGTTAACTATTGGACGGAGACAGTAGGCTACTGAGTGGTTGAATGGTTGGATGGTTGAATGGTTGGAGAGTTGGATGGTTGAATGGTTGGAGAGTTGGATGGTTGAATGGTTGAATGGTTGGATGGTTGGATGGTTGAATGGTTGGAGAGTTGGATGGTTGAATGGTTGAATGGTTGGATGGTTGGATGGTTGAATGGTTGGGTGGTTGAATGGTTGAATGGTTGAATGGTTGGATGGTTGAATGGTTGGGTGGTTGAATGGTTGAATGGTTGAATGGTTGGGTGGTTGAATGGTTGAATGGTTGAATGGTTGGATGGTTGGATGGTTGAATGGTTGGGTGGTTGAATGGTTGAATGGTTGAATGGTTGAATGGTTGGATGGTTGGATGGTTGGGTGGTTGAATGGTTGGGTGGTTGAATGGTTGGATGGTTGAATGGTTGGGTGGTTGAATGGTTGAATGGTTGAATGGTTGAATGGTTGAATGGTTGGATGGTTGAATGGTTGAATGGTTGGATGGTTGAATGGTTAGATGGTTGGATGGTTGGATGGTTGGATGTTTGAATGGTTAGATGGTTGGATGGTCGGTAGCAGTGATAATGATGGAAGTCATGCTTGAGAGATGTTAACTTGGTGGATGGTGACATTAACCCATGCATCTTCCACTCTCAAAGCAGCTTTATACACGCCCACTTATTGAACTGCTGTGAGTTACATGCGTGTGGTTCCCTTGTTTTGTTGTTGTTTTGTTGGAAGACTTTTTCCTCTTCACTTTCGGGTTGTTGTCCCGTTGTTTCAGTTTTCAGTGGGAGTTGGTGCATACCACTCTGGAAGTAACTTACATACTACTAGGCCACCTTTCGAAGTTACCTTCATGAAATAATCTTTGTGGTGTCTCATCCAATGCTAACGAACCTTCACACCACATCGCCCCTCTTAACAGCAGCATCCTTGCTAACCCCTTTCAAACTTCCCCTTAACACCTTACCTCCCTCCCCTAGTTAACGGTTGATTTGGGAACTTTTGTTGAGTTTTATTTGAACATTTTAATTTGGATATTTTCGTTGAAAGTTTGAAAGTTTCAGTCGCCATTTTTGTTTTGTTGGTGACATCACACCTTTCATTCCTTCTTTCCTTCGTTTAACAACTAACAGCGGTCGCTGGTTTCTTCAGTTCGTCGTGTTTGTGAATGGTTTTCAAATAGTTCTTCATTTTTGTTCTCTTTCTCTAATTATTGATGGTGGTTATGGTGACCAGATGAAATAAAATTTATATAAAATTCCCCAAAACAGATCAAAATTTGTACAAGAGCTTTTCGGCATTATCATCATTATCATCACCATCATTATCGTCGTCGTCGTCATCCTACTACCAGCATCACGTGTTGCCCTTCATCACCCTTCCTCCCAGCAAGCAGCCCAGCAAGATGTCTTCCTTCCTCAAGTCCGCCAACAACCTACGCCACAACTCACTCCTCTCTCGCAAGCACCCCTCCCGCACCCCCACCACCACCGAACACCACTCTCTGCCTCTCTCCAAGTCCCTCAACCAGCGTGAAACACCCCTCAAGAAGGCCACACACAGCAGCTCCTCCATCACCCGCCACTGCAGCATCGCAGGCATGAAGCAAGCCTCAAGCGATGCTTCTCTTGTCTGTAGGTCTCGGGGCTTCTTGGGCCGACTGACCAGGAAGCCTCTGACGGTGACCAAGAGCGCCGAGAGTGGCATGAGCGAGTTGGGGGTTGGCAGTGGTACCTCTGATGACAGTGCTGCCAGCGTTGAGCCCGGAGAGGTACTGCTCAGTGAGCCTGCATTGATCTTCTCTCCGGGTGTTCCCATCAACCTCAAGATCAACCTCACCAACAACCTGCCCTCTGGTGACTCCAGTTTTAATGCTGGTGTTGGAGACGTTTCACACAAACGCCTCATCTCCTCCAAAACTAACAGTAAGCTTCAAAGGGGGAAACTCAGAAACAGCAACAACAAGCCAGTTGACCCTGTTGTTTTTGTATGTGACCTGGCTGTTGCCAGCCCACAACCAATGAACAGTAACAACAATAACATCAACGACAAAAGAAACATCAACAACAACACCAAAGGCAGCAACACATCCTACTCCACCCCTTCAAACAACACCACTTCAACAGCAGCAGCAGAAGCAGGCAAGTCAGCCACCACAAAGAGCAAGATGTCCTCCACGTCGGCTGTGACTGGCCTTGTGAGACTGCCCAAGTACCGACTCAACCCTCACAACTACATGCTGGCCGACAACCGATGACGAGCCTTGTCTTGACAACCTTGCCTGCTTGCTGAAGGCGAGGCTGCCCTCTTGCATTCAGCTCCTTAACTTTCTAGTGCCCCGTAACATTGGCCTATCTCGTAGTTCTTATGCACCAACTCCAGTCAGACGCTGGAAATGTTGAGAAGAAAGGGAAGAATCAAAATGATCTGCAACCTGCTAACAATCATAACACTGATAATCGCACAAAACAACAAAAGCAACAACATAATGACAATAATAACAATAACATCATAAAAACTATATAACAAACCTTTCACTTCGTAATGGTCATCACCCCAATCAATCATTTGCCTCTTCAGTTGCTTGCCTTGGCGCTTTTGAACTAGCTCTATTGTTATTATTATTATTATTATTATTATTATTATTATTATTATTATTATTATTATTATTATTTATTAAATCTGTTATTTGTATTTTCAATTCATTAAACTAAATATTAATATCATTTATTATATTATTGTTATTACTTTTACCTTCTTCGCCGTTATATTTCTCGTCGTCATCATCATCTTCATTATTATCATTCTTATTGCAGTATTACAGCCACTACGAATTGCTTCTTACCACGGCAACCACGCAAGCAGCTTACAGCTAGCTTTCAAGGCGTGCAAGCACGCTTCGACCATCCTTACTCCGCTCCACAGGAACCTAGACCTTGTTAGTCTCCTTAAGCGAAGGCCAGTAGTTGAGGGCTTCTAAGTCACTACACCACGCACTAAGCATATGTTGGTGATGCCGATGCTCTTTAGTAATATAAGAAATAGGCTTCCAATAGACCATGTGTAAGATAGTGCTGCTGCTGCTGCTGCTGCTGATGATGATGATGATGATGATGATGATGATGATGATGATGATGATGATGATGATGGTGATGATGATGATGATGATGGTGATGATGATGATGATGATGATGATGATGATGATGAGGATGATGATGATGATGATGATGATGATGATGATGATGATGATGATAATGTGATCATCATTACCATAATTTAATGTTCATGACGACGATAATGATGGTGTTGATGATGTTGGTGATTATAATAATAATAGTAATAATAATAATAATAATAATAATAATAATAATAATAACAATAATAATGACGCTAAAAAATAACAATGGTGTTGGTGATAATGATGGAGATGATGATGATGATGGCGACATTTGTAAGTCGTTTGTTGGAGTGATCAGCCCCACACGCACTCACGTGTCGCTTGTGTGGCCATCTTGCCTTTGTTTCCTTCGAGCCCACCACCCTCCCACCTCTCACCCTGCATCCACACAACCATCTCACACACACACACACACAAACACACACACACACACACACACACACACGCCATTTATATAGCTCTCTACACACAAGCTGAAGAGAGATGTAGTTGGGGTTATTGTTGGCTTCTTGCAGTTTCGCCCTCTTTCAAGTCTTCTCTTCCTCTCCCTAGTATTATCCCCTATTGTACATACATATATTTTCTTTCGACAACCCTTTCGAAGTCTTGCAAGTCACATCGGCTCCCTTGCGTCCCCTGGTGTCCTCTTCGTCTGACTAGTCTTCTCTGCCTCACTAGTCTTCTCTGCCTGACTAGTCTTCTCTGCCTGACTGGTCTACTCTGCCTCACTAGTCTTCTCTGCCTGACTAGTCTTCTCTGCCTGACTAGTCTTCTCTGCCTCACTAGTCTACTCTGCCTCACTAGTCTTCTCTGCCTCACTAGTCTTCCCGCTCCTTTTGCGGCCCTATATTTTGTTTATTTTTTTCAAAATAATTTTTATTTTCAAAATACAACATTGATTTTATAAATGCGTTTTGACTATTCTCTACAAAAACCCCCCTCATTTTTCGCATTCATCGGCCACAGTTCGTAATGAAGTTATTTATTTCATTGATTTCCACTCTTCCACAGCAAGGAGGCGTTGTTCTGAAGGCGGACAATCGTTAAGGTCTGGTCTTATAGCGTTTGTTTCGTGCATTGCATTTCGTACCTTTAAAAAGTAAATTTTGTTATCACCTTTTGCATCGCCAACGTTTTTAGCGTCGTGAAGGTGGCCATGCTTGCCTGCCTCCCCGCTCCAGTGGCGCTCCGTCAAGTCGCCTCTTGCAACCTTTCCAAGCTGTAGCCACCCTCCAATCCCACGTCCTCTCCACCCTTTCTTTCAAATGATTCGTCTTTGTTTTTTGCATTTACTCGATTTGGACATTACGCTCTGATCATTAGCACCTCGTGTTAAATTATTCAATTCTACTGCATTCTTATTTCCTCTCTGCTGAATTTATGCTTTCCGCTACCCACTAACACTATTAATACCACCACCACCACTACTACTACTACTACTACTGCTGCTACTACTACTACTACTACTACTACTACTACTACTACTACTACTACTACTACTACTACTACTACTACTACTACTACTACTACTAATACTACTACTACTACTACTACTACTACTACTACTACTACTACTACTACTACTACTACTACTACTACTACTACTACTGATAGTACTACTACTACTACTACTAATACTTCTACTACTACTACTACTACTACTACTACTAATACTTCTACTACTACTACTACTACTACTACTACTACTACTACTAATAGTACTACTAGTACTAGTACTAAAACTCACTTTTACCACTACCAGATAAAATCGCCATATAATAAAACATCACGTACATACAACAACCACATATTACAACCATCACCACCGCCCCATCATCTTCCTCCACCATACTCGCCTGCCGTGTGTGGCTCCTTGTGGGCCGCCGTTGTATCGTCTGAGGTTGTCTCTAGTGTAGGTCATTGTATCTCATAGGTTGTAGCTTGCCTAGGCACTCTCGCATGTGACTATACTCATTTATTTGCTTTGTTGAGCAATCTCTCATCTTTCAAAATATAACAATAACAACGTTTTTATGTATATCTTTAATAATAATATTATTATTATTCTTTTTTTTTCACTGTCTCATCCTAATGCCAGTGACCCACTCTCAAGGGGCTCTCCTGTTGTTTTGCTTAAAGCCACAAATTTCATTAGTTCATCATTCTTCATCTTTCTATCCACCTCTTCTTTCATCCATCTACTCCATTAATCCATCCATTCTTCTTTCCATCCACCCCATCCATCCAGCCACCAATCATGCACAGCAGTCTGCAAACCTCTTTACCAACCTCACTTGTTTCCACCTCTCTGCACTCATTATATTTGTATATATTCATAAATAAATACATACAAATTCTTCCTTCACTCCCATGAACCCAGCAATACAACGCTGGTGAACCAATTAATATTCATCAGATTAAACCACCAATATCAACCATCGCAACCAGTACTATCACCGTGGTAATCATTATAACGGGTCATTTCATAGACAGGTGATTTGAGCAACCAGTGCTTTCAAGGTTCGTATCCAACGAACAGATGACGGGTGCTGTGCACTCCACGAAGCGGTGCCACGGAGTTGTTGGGGGGAAAGATCGGAAAAACATCGTCTCGAGTTTATTATGGAGAATAAAAATATGGGTGCGTCGGTGAAAAGAATGCATATAACCACCAATCAAGCCACCACAATCTCTTGCATGCACTGTTGTCAAGGAGGGTGTGGGATGGGGTGAGAAGGACTGAAAGGTGTATGATGCGCAAAGGTGAGTGGAGAAGAATGAATGGCGGAGTCTGAAAAGTGAATGGAGCAGGAATATGATATAAAAATATAAGATTTAAAATAGCTAATCTATCGTATGAGAAAATACAACAACAACAACAACAACGGTAAATTTACTAGCTTTATCACAAAACTGTTAACGGTTTGCAGGGGCTATCAGTTAATTTCGAATAGTCGTGAGTCTACGTGGAAAGTAGGAGGAGCGGGTGAGGTTAGAGCGTTATTCGTTGTATTATCATTAGTATTATAATAGAGTCATAATTATCATTTTCATTGAGTGGCCATTAGCGTAAGAAAAGTGCATTAATTTGAGAGTACCAAGTTAAAGAAACTAAACACCAAAAATACTTCAAAACGCCAGAGGATGATCATCCGAAAGAAAGCAACAATCACGTACGTAATCGCTCGCAAACGCACGTGCACAAAATTGAAACACACACACACACGAGAAAGCATTGAGACTGAGTTAGCATGGAGTTGATTGGCGGAGGGACCCTGAGGTGGGTACTCCAGGCTTGAAGGGTACACTGGCTGAAGATTTGTCACTTCAAGGACGAAATAAATGAACCATTTTGAAATGAGCTATTTGAGTTAGAAAATAAATGTTGATGAAGAGAATATCTTTTTGAGGAACAAAACACGTTGTTATTTAATAAATTGATTTATTATTGAATAAAAATATTATTTAAGTTTAAAAATAAAAAAACAACTTTTTAATTATTTAACTCATGAAATATTGGAGTAGCGTAAATAGTTAGTTGATATCTGAAAAAGTTATAAACATCGAAACGTTGAATGTAGGGGCTGCGCTATACAAATGATTGAAAAAGATGAAGAATAAATTGATAAAGAAGATGAAGTTGGAAGAAAAAAAAGATATTGAAAAAAAAAGGGATGGACTGAGGAAGAAAGTTAAAAACGGATGATAAAGACGAGAAATTAAAAAAAAGATTAAAAAAGTGAAGGAAGAAGAGTTAGAAAGGAGATAAAAGGGAAAAGCTGGAAGAGACAAAGAAAATTCCAAATAGATTTTTTATTTGTAGCCTCCGAACGGAGTTAATAAGGAAGTCATAAAATATTTGACCAAAAATAATGGAAGTTGATGGAGTTGTGAAGCAAGCGGAAGAAACAAAATGAAAATAGCCGACGTGATTGGGGCCTCGAAAGCAGAGAGGAGTACATTGTGCACAGGAAACAAGTGCACAACTCAACGACATCAACAACTAAACAACACCACCAAAATATTTTAAACTCAAAATGAAAAACAACTCGGTGATCGATTAGCAACTAATACTCCAATCAAAGGGAAGTATCACAGCCTCCAGAGATCGTTTCATGACTCGGAGCTGGTGGTAGCAGTGTATTGTGGCATATTCGGTGCTTACAAGTCCTCGCACCTCTTAACGAAACCTCACTATATATCAGGTGTGGTGTGTGGTTGTGTTTGTTGTATGTGGTTGTGTTTATATGTTTGTATGTGTGTGAATAAGTTTTTGTGTGTATGCGTGAAGCTTCATGTGTGCGTACGTGAATACGCTGCACGGATTGGCATTCTTGAAAGCTTATGCGTGTGAGGGAGGATGGTTGAAGAGGTCACGTGGCGTGGACAAGAACTCGCATGGCGGCAAAGTTCTTGCAGCCAAAGCAAAGAACAAAGCATGTTTGCGTAATCACGCACACAGGTACAGTGCACGTGAGAATAAAATAAATGTCACGAAGATATACGAAGGTGGAGACCCACTTATCAGTGCAAGGAGGAGGGAGCCTGCAAAGGCTTCGACTGTGTCTTTGTATGTTTGCTTGGTGTTATTTGTGTGCGTGTTTGTACATTTGTTGTTTTTTTTATGTTTGTTGTTGTTCGTATCTTTGTTGTTGTTCGTATGTTTGTTTTTATTTAGTTGTTTGTTTTGCTGGTTTGTTGCATGCAGAGTTTATTTTCTTTTGTATGTAGCTGTTGTTTGTCCATAGTTTGTGCTTGTTGTATTCACATGTTGCTCTTGTTTATTTTTAGTTTTTTGTTGTTGTTTAGATGTTATTGTTGTTGTTGTTTGTGTATATTCAATATGTTGTTGTTTTTCAAAGCTCTTGTTAGTCTAATGGCTCATTTTTGGCTTAAAGTGGTCACAAAAAATGTCTATGGTCTGAATCACTCCAGTTCGGAAGTGAATTTAGTCAAGTTGAAACTCACGTGGTCTTGAAGCTTCTATGGTGTGCGTACACTCAGATCGGTTGTGTGGTGGCTAGCCTATTGCATTGTATTCTAGGCTGTTGTCTTGTTGCATCATATTTGGTGTCTTGTTTAGTATTGTGCCATATTGTAGTGCGGTATGCTTGAGGATATTGTTTGTATTGAATGATATTGTATGAAAACCTTTTAAGCACACGCATACACACACGCACACCCTCATACAAACACGCACACACACGCATACACACGCTCACGCATACACACACACCCACACACACACACACACACACACACACACACACACACACACACACACACACACACACACACACACACACACACACACACACACACACACACACACACTCACACACACACACAACTACACGTGCCCAAAATGAAATAAACGAACAGTCCACAAAAGATCTGAAGCACTACTTGCCACATGAATAATTGAGAGAAGAGAGCAAAATAACGAAGTGATTGAAACCCGTGGAGGTTGAAAATGGATGTGAATGAAGGAGGAGAAGAAGAAGAAGAAGAAAGAATGAAGAAAAAGAAGAAGAAGAAGAAGAAGAAGAAGAAGAAGAAGAAGAAGAAGAAAAAGAAGAAAAAGAAGAAGAAGAAGAATAAGAAGAAGAAGAAGAAGAAGAAGAAGATGGAGAAGAGAAGGAAGAGAAAGAAGATGGAGAAGAAGAAGAAGAAGAAGATGGAGAAGAGAAGGAAGAGAAAGAAGATGGAGAAGAAGAAGTAGGGAGAGGAAATAAAAAAGGGGGAGAGAGTTGTAGAAAATGGAGGAAAAGGATGGAGTGGTACGATAGATGAACCATTGGGGAGATGTGGAAGAAAAAGTGAGAGGGTGTAGGTGAATGGAGGAGGAAGGAGGAGGATGACGAGAGGTGAGTGGAGGAGGAAAGAGGAGGGTGACGAGAGGTGAGTGGAGGAGGAAAGAGGAGGGTGAAGAGAGGTGAGTGGAGAAAGGAGGAAGATGACGAGAGGGGAATGGAGGAAAGAGGAGGATGACAAGAGGTGAATGGAGGAGGAAGGAGAGATGACACAGGATTCATACGTCCACCACCATCTTCTTGTGCACGTCCATCGTGCCCACCACCTGGCAGGGAATAAACATTATATGAAAATTTCATTAATATTATTATTATTACTATTATTATTATTAGTAGTAGTGGTAGTAGTAGTAGTAGTAGTAGTAGTAGTAGTAATAGTAGTAGTAGTAGTAGTAGTAGTAGTAGTAGTAGTAGTAGTAGTAGTAGTAGTAGTAGTAGTAGTAGTAGTAGTAGTATTATTATTATTATTAGTAGTAGTAGTAGTAGTAGTAATAGTAGTATTATTATTATTATTATTATTATTAGTAGTAGTAGTAGTCGTAGCAAAAGCAGTAGTAGTAGTAGTAGTAGAAATAGCAGCAGCAGTAGTAGCGGTAGTGTGAATAGTGTGAATAACAAAGGCAGACACAGTAGCAGACACTCAATAAAGAAGGGGCAGATAGCCATAAAACCGCACACGTGAGAACAAAAAGGAACAATAAAAATATACATTATGTATGAAGGAAGACATGGAAGTTATACACATACAAACACAAGAATGCCCAACAAACAAACAAACAAACAGAAGAACAAAAACACAAACAAACACACAAGCACACAAACAAACACATAAACACACAAACAAACACACAAACACAAAAACAAACACACAGAACGAACGTCACAAAATTCGTCGAATGAAATTCTGCCGTCGCCATCTTTGTCGGCGTTGATAATGGTCTTGTCGACGATTTGTTGCAGTTGCGAGTCCTTCAGGTTGTTTCCGACCATCATCTTCAGCACCTGGAACAGCTCCCCGTTGGAAATGAAACCATCGCGATCAATGTCGTAGATTTTGAAGGCGACTGGAGGGTAGGTGGATGGGTGGTTGGTGGGTGGGTGGGTTGGTGGGTGGGTGGGTTGTTGGTGAGTGGGTGGGTTGTTGGTGGGTGGGTGGGTTGTTGGTGGGTGGGTGGGTTGTTGGTGGGTGGATGGGTGGTTGGTGGGTGGGTGGGTTGTTGGTGGGTGGGTGGTTGGTGGGTGGGTGGTAGAGGTTTGAGGTTTTTTGGTGGCGGTTGGTGGGTTCGAGGGTCTTTGGTTGGTTTATGGGCTGGATGTGTGTAGGTGAGGTTTGCTTGGTTTAGACTGGCTGGTTTAATGAATGGGTATATAGATGTTTGTGTTTGTTTGTATGTTTGTGTGTGTGTGTGTGTGTGTGTGTGTGTGTGTGTGTGTGTGTGTGTGTGTGTGTGTGTGTGTGTGTGTGTGTGTGTGTGTGTGTAGGTTGGTAGTTGTGTTTGTTTGTATGGTTGTGTGTTTGTTTGTATGGTTGTGTGTGTGTTTGTGAGTTGTGAGCAAGGGCACCAACATTTGAGTTTGGAGAGTTTGTCGCCTTTGACGCTGAACAACGAGACTCCCTCGATGAACTCTGTGTGTGTAAGGTGGTGGGATGAGGTGGTGTGTGAGGTGGTGTGATGAAGTGGTGTGATGAGGTGGTGGGATGAGGTGGTGTGTGAGGTGGTGTGATGAAGTGGTGTGATGAGGTGGTGTGAGGAGGTGGTGTGATGAAGTGGTGTGAGGAGGTGGTGTGATGAGATGGTGTGATGAGGTGGTGTGATGAGATGGTGTGATGAGGTGGTGTGATGAGGTGGCGTGGCATGAAGAAATGTGATGAAAAAGGATGGAGATGATGAAGGCGATTCATACCACGCCCTGACAACTACCATATAACGACAACTTTCAAGCCTCTCCACCATTCAATACAAACATCCCGTCCTCAACCACCATTGCAAAACCACAAAATCACACGTAATCAACGCCAACAGCAACAACCACAACAGCCACGTCAACAGCAACAACCACAACAGCCACGTCAACAGCAACAACCACAACAGACACAACAACAGCAACAGCCACAACAACCACAACAGCCACGTCAACAGCAACAACCACAACAACAGCAACAACCACAACAGCCACGTCAACAGCAACAACCACAACAACCACAACAACAGCAACAACCACAACAGCCACGCCAACAGCAACAACCAAAAACCTTTGAAGTCAACTTCTCCGTTGCCATCGGTGTCAAAGATTTCGATGACACGTTGCACTAGCGGGTTCTGCTTCAGCTCGGGCAGCGACATGAACTCATCCACACTCAGCGCCCCTGAGCCGTCCAAGTCCAACTTGCGAAACCTCTTACCCAGCCTTTTGATCTCCTCTATGTCGACTGGCCGTGGTGGTGGTGTGGTTAAGATGTGGTTATGGTGGTTGTGTGGTTAAGATGTGGTTATGGTGGTTGTGTGGTTATGGGTGGACAATGGTGGTTGTGGCGTTTGGTTGAGATGGTGATGTTTGGTTGAGGTGGTGGGTGGTGATGTTTGGTTGAGGTGAGTGATGTTTGGTGGTGGTTATAGTAGGAGTGTTGATGATGAGGGCAGCGTTAATAACGAAGCTGGTAGTGTTGAAGTTAATGGCGGTGTTCATAAAAGATTATAATGGTGGTGGTTGTAATGATTGTTACGGTGAGAATGATGGTAGTTGTGGTGATGATAATGATGACGACGACGACGACGATGATGAGAATGATGGTCAGAATTTCAACAAGGGTGTGACTGTTGCAATGGCGATGGTAATGATGCTGGTCATGAAGTAAATGACCTACAAGTGATCACGGTTTGTGTCTTGTACGGGTGCGGTGCGGGGTGTGTGCGGTGTTGCGGCGTCATTTTGGAAACCAATAAAAACAAACAGACTTTTATTGCCGCGTTATGAAAGCATAGGGGTGGTTCATGGGCGGCCGGGATGCAGGGGGACGAATATTAACATCGACGACTCATTTCGCCACCCAGTGGTGCATGTTGAGGTTTGAGAAATGTCTGCAGCAACGTGGAGCTCACAATGGAATGGCTACAGCAGGAATACCGATAACGAACCATAAAAACAAACAAAAAATTAATCAGAGAAGTACATCTCCACGCTTGCACCAACACACGCTTGCACCAACACACGCAAACACACGCAAACACACGCAAACACACGCAAACACACGCAAACACACGCAAACACACGAAAACACACGCAAACACACGAAAACACGCAAACACACGCAAACACACGAAAACACGCGCGAACACATACAAATGCACACAGAAACACTCGCACATACCCAAACAAAAGCACATAAGCAGACTGCTGTAATGTTTATGAAAAGATATTTATGAAAGGGAAGAAGGAAATATTGTGTCTTGGTGGCTTTGAATAGGATATGATGGGCTCTTCCTACAATGTGGGTATGTGTGTGTGTGTGTGTGTGTGTGTGTGTGTATGTGTGTGTGTGTATGGGTATGTGTGTGTGTGTGCGTGTATGTGCGCGTTTGTGTGGGTATGTGTGTGTTCGTATGTGCGTGTAGTTTCGCGTTTAGAAATGTTGGAAAATAGGGATGGCGGGAAAAATAGACTCTTCCATTGCAGAGTAATTAAACTCGAGAATATAAAAATAGACACTTTCAATTATGCTTCCACGAGTGCTCTTGCAGCAATGATTGCTACTATGATACTACTACAATTACAACTGGTAATACGAATAATCCTTCTGCTAGTACTAGTAGTAATATTACCAAAAATACTAAAACAACAAACTAATTGAAGTATACGCTGTGGGTTTGAGTAATGCCAGTACTTGGTCTCTTTGTGGGTGTGAATGTATGAAAACGGTTGCCTTCTTCGCTTTGTTTTGTTTAGAGTGAGACTTTCTCATATTCCACCAAAACACATCTGAGCTATTTTTCTGACAATAAGAACTGTAACCCTCAAAACTAAACCGAAAAGCCTACGTAAAATGTTGAATTAATCGAAATAAAAATTAAAACTTGAAATAAAGAATGGGAGTTTGGGATTTACTATTTTTTTTCTTCATCGGAGAAGGAGGAGAAGTTCTTGAAAGCGCCAACACATAAAAGCGTCTTTTAGTGGAAAACAAGTGGTTGATTGAGGGATGTTGAATGATTAGCACATGAACGCTCCCATCTCTCTTTTGACACCATTACGAACCCTAGACTTTGTTTTTTTTATAAATTAGAAACTAAAAAAAAGTTTCGAAAAATATTTTTCAAAACAATTGTAGCAAACGTGTGATTGAGTGAATAGTGATGGTCTGTCAGATTGCTGATTGCTAATGAAGAATGATTTTGACAAAAACATTTGCCTATAGCGATGGGTTGGGGCTTATTATGACACCTAGGATATTATCATTTCTAGATTGCATTTTATACCACAACATACACGAGTTCTCATTTCATATTTTCGATATTCTATAGTTTCAAATTCTTTGTAAAAAAATTATAAAAAAATACATGATATGAAATGGAGTGTTAAAATAAAAACTGAATCGTTTTACTTTTAAACTTCAAGTTTAAATGCCTGTATTTCCCTTTAAATCCATAAGATATATTAATTTTAGAAAATAAGTGAATTAAACTTTTGAAAAGTTGTGAGTATATGAATCGCGATAAAAATTATTCAAATCATAAATAATCTGTTCGAAATATTTGCAGAAAACTCACAAGTTGAGCATAATTCAACTGGCAGTGACGCTTCGTTTCCCTGAAGATGATAATTGTGAAATGAAAACCATTCGATCTATTGAAAAACTATTTTGTTAATGAAATTAACAAAATTACAAGTAATGAGTGAATAGATTTTATTGTTATTATTATTATTATCGATATTCGTTTGAGAAAATACTAAAAAAAAATGAGATATAATATGAAATAAGCATCAAATTTCACCATTTCTACTAAGTTACAAATGAGCAATATTTGTGTGGTAACTGGAAGCTTGAATTTCTATAAGAGACTCAACAACAACTTTAAATAATTGAGTTGGTGAAACTACTAGCCAATAAAACGTTCGAGCTTACGAGCGCTTTATCGAAACGCTGTATTCAGTCATGAACCAAATAAAGTCAACTTATTCAGTCCATATAATTCATAAATATTCAAGTTACATCAGAACTTCAAATAAAATGACCTTCTAAGATTTTGTATTAAATAGGTGTAGAAAAGTTCACGGATCCTAAAAATAACTCTTCAGGGCTTCGCAGATATTCATTTTTGAACTGCAAAACAGAAGCTTCAATTTTTTTAAACCACCACCGTCTTGAAAACGTTTTTGACTTTCCAGTCAGCCTAATCTCATGGTACCTATCAAACGAATCTACATTCTCCAGATGTGATTTTTCCTAGAGAACTCCTTCCTTTTTCGTCTTTCTTTGACCGGCTTTTTAATTTTATAAACTATTGAACATTTGATGACACAGTCAACTGCAAAGCTTTTTTTGAATAATAATCAGCGCTATACAAATGCTTTTATTATTTCAGATCATTTGAGAAAGTGTCTGAAGCTGTATGCACTCGGGGTGCATATCAGTGCGCTTTGAGTTTTTCAAAATGGAGAAAAAAGAAAAGAAAGTGAGTCGGTTTTAATACTTTTTCATAGTACAAAATCTTCCAATATAAAAAATAAAAATGAAATAAACAAAGAACTTTCACGAAATGAGCAAATAGTATTTGACTTGGCTTTTTGTATTTATTGTATAGCATTTTTGAATTTATGCAATATTTTCGTCTAAAAACAATTAGGAGATACTTCAATCAAAATAATTACGGTAGAGGAGTGATAATATTACTAAGCCAGAATGATAGAATATCATGGATGCATTCCGACGTTCTTGTGTGTGTGTGTGTGTGTGTGTGTGTGTGTGTGTGTGTGCGTGGTTGAGACTGCACTATTAATGAAATGGAGCCTAGCATCAAGTCAACTATCCTTAAAGGTCTATAGATACAAAGTAATCATCGATAGACAAAACACGTGATAAAATAAATCAACGTATTCTTAAGGTAAGCGGATAAGTTCTTGTAAAAGTGCTATTGTTGTGTCAAGGTCATCGTAAAATATGCATGTCACCCGAACAACAACGAGCATTCGTAGGGGTTTCTAAACGGCTTAACAGAACCCAGGGATTAAATGCTAGTTGCAAAAGATGTAACGTGAAAGAGGAGGTTAAATAAGATATTAGTAATAATAATCTTCATCATTCACACGTGCTGGATCGATCCTCTCCGAACTCAAGTCTCTCGACGAGATGGTGGTGTTGGTGGTAGTGATATTGTTGAAAATAAGCTTTGAAATGGGCGACATGAAGTTAAGTGATGGTGGCCGTGAGGGTGGAGTAACAAAAGACGGGTGACTAGAAGACAGCGACAGTGGAGTGGTGAGAAGTTGTACGATGTGGAAGCAGTGGAGTGGTGAGGCAACATCAATGGACCGTGTGTGGTGGTAGTTGTCAAATGGGTGGTGTAGTTTAATGGTGGGATGACGAGGCGGCTATGATGAGCGGTGGAAGGATGAAAAGATAGTAAGCTAGTGAGAATAAGAATAAGGTAGAGGAATAAGAAGTGGTGGGCGACGGAGCTTGAAATAATGAATACAAATCGTCGTCATGGAAATCAGGATTGAGATTGTTGCCAATTGGATAATCGTAGAGCAATGAAATAAGTGGGAATGTAGAAGAGTGAATCAAAATCAAGAGTCGACAGCAAAGGTGGCTCGAAAAATAATTTAAACAAAGTTAGGATGCAGATCTTCGTAACTGAGTGAGAACTAATGGGGGCGATGATAATGGTGATAACGCTTGCAAAAAAGGGCAAGAAAGGACGCAAACAAAAGAAAAAGCGGAGATAAGAGGAGGATGAGGAAAAAGAAGAAGAGGAATAGAAAGAGATTGGAGGGTGGAAGAGGAAGATGAAAGGGAGAGGTCTTGAGAAAAAAAAGATAGAAAGTAAGGTGACGAAAAAAAATAGTGAGAACACAGAGAAGAGGGAAAAGGAAAAGATGAAGCAAAGAGAGAAGGAAAGAAAGAGATGGAAGAAAAGAGAGAGAGAAAGAGAGAGGCATCAGGAGGGTTTGTTGAGGTGTCCCTCGTAAGGCTCGTCGAAGAGGAAGTTGAGGTTCTTGAGTTCCTCCTCAGGGAAGTCGTCCTCCACATACGACTCTTGTCGGGTCTCCTTGCCGCCACTCAACACCGCTGCATCTTCCAGCTGAGCGCCCCCCAAAGCACTACCAAGTAAGCCACCACCACCTACACCATTACCATCACCGCCAGCACTCAACAGCGCCTCGGCATTACTCACCACGTCTGAGGAACCCTCGACATTCCCATTGAACTGCTCCCCATTGAAGCCACCAAAGAAATAGCCACCACCACCACCGCTACCGCCACCGCCACTGCCACCACTGGACGGGATCTTGTTTGGAATCCACAGGCCACCCGGAGTGGTGTAGCCCACGTCACTCTTCAACACCTTGCCTCCCTTCTCTCCCCCCACCAGCCCAGGACTGTTTTCGGCGGAAAGAGATGCGAAAGTGGGCGCGTCCAAGGTCCAATCGGGCACAAAATCGACACGCACCCGCATGTCTCCTTGCAAGCCTGCACTGTTCAGCTCTGCAAGGTGCATAATTAATAATAACAATAATAATAATATAATAATATTATTATTATAGAAACCATAAAAACAATTGTAAAGCTTATTTGTACGGCAATTTGGGTGTATTCATTGATTTGCTCAATGATCGACGACATATTTCCGATTTCAAACTGATAACCTTTGTGCATAGCCAAAGTCTACGTTGAAGAGAACAGTTTAAAAATGTCAAAAAGCGTATACAAAAGCGAGCAAGTCCTCAGCAATCCAAAGCAGCCCTGGGGGCTCCTACCGTTACGGGCCAGCACTGCTTGTTGCTTGTCCTGGAAACATGCCAGTGCATAGTTGTTGTCCTTCACCAGCGTGAGGCTCTTGAGCACTCCAAACTGACAAAGCACTACGGCCAGAAGGTCCTTGGAGGTGTGGTCAGGTAGCTTGTTGATGGCCACCCATGAAGAGGCAGCCTCATCGTCCATGCTCGTCTGCGTCAGATCCGCCGGAAGCCAGTAGTGGCTTGACTCGTTCAGACGATCAACGTCATCCTGCTGTTGGGTTGGTGAAGAGCGCTGCAGTGCCTTGTGGGAGGTGGTCGCCTGAGACCAGGTGGGCGAGGTGGCTGAAAGCGTGATGTTGCTGAGCATGGAAGTGAGCTCAGTAGAGTCGAGTCTGGAAGGGGTCCACTCGGGACACTGCGGATTCAAGGGGGCCATTGACTGAGCCGTGGTGTTGCTTGAAAGAACGTTGTTGCTACTGAAGAGGCTGCTTAGATTGCTGTTGTTGCTGTTGCTGGTGAGCTGGAAGAAGGCGGATGGAGATGTTGGAAACTTTTTCTGGTTCGACAGCAAGGACTGAACTGTGTTGTCAACCGGTACCTGCTGTGGAGAAGGTTGGCCTAGTGTCAAAGGAATTGCCCACGGAGTTTTGTATGGGGTGAGTGCAGCACAGGTGTTTGTGCGAGGTTATAATGGAAATGAACAAATGACGAATTGAGGCTGCAAGGGCTGCTGCATACAAGTTGGAGCCAACGAAAGTGATGAAGGAGGCGAAAGGTTAATTAACTTGTGGAACAAAATAAATGTTGAAAAGAAGACAAGTTGACAAGTGATTTGAGCATACATTCAGTGGAAAAGGAGGCACGCCTCGTAGGTTGTTCAGCATTGAGAAAAGGGGCAGCTGCTGCTGTTGCTGTTGCTGCTGCTGCTGCTGTTGAAGGTTGTTGACCAGAGATCGTAAATACTGTTGCAATGGTTGTTGTTGTTGCATGAAGGGGGATTGCATGTGTTGCAAGTTGTTGTTGTTGATGGCGAGGCCTTGGGACAAGACTGACTTGTACACCAACTCACCCAATGTTAACTCATAATCAAGCTCATTCTCCATCAACGTCCTACCCACATCTTCTCTCTGCATATGTGTGTGTGTGTGTGTGTGTGTGTGTGTGTGTGTGTGTGTATGTGTGTGTAGGTGTGTTTATATATATGTGTCTGTAGGTGTATAAGTATGTATACATGTGTATGCGTGTGTGAAGTTATTGAGAACATGTGAAACTAATCAAGGTAATGATTGCAATGCCGTTAGGGCCTTGATTGACAGCGTAAGGTGCAACCTTGAAGCCCATGTACACAAGCTGCTGAATCATCTTGCTGCGTGTCTGGAAGGACTGATGAGACGGGTTGAAGTGACTGGCAATCTGGTGGAGGGAAGGAGTTTGAGATGAATGGTTATATAAGCTGATGGGTGGTTATATAGGCTTTAGAGTGGGTGATTATGCAAGTTTATGATGGGTGTTTATATAGAGTAGAAGATTGCTATTGTGAGTGGTGATTGAATGATATGATGGATGGTTGTGGGAGTAAATAATTGTGGTATTCATTGATGCTTGTGGGTTCATTGAAGGTACAGTGAGCTGGTGTTGTATTAGAATGATGCTAAGGTGGTCTTAGGAGTGAGATTTTGTGGTGATGCCTTCATTCAAGAAAACCCTGTAACCACTATGCTGTTAACTTTAAAATAATCAATATAGAAATTAAGAAATAATTAAATGAAAAAATTGAAAATAGCAACTTTTAAGTAAAGGCTTTTGGTGGCAGGATCAAGATTCTTTTTGGCAAGGGGCACGTTGCTGGGCAGCCAGTGGGAGTCAAAGGGCACACTGGAGGGCTGGTTGGGTGTTAAAA
This sequence comes from Branchellion lobata, assembly GCA_947562095.1. Classification (NCBI taxonomy): domain Eukaryota; kingdom Metazoa; phylum Annelida; class Clitellata; order Hirudinida; family Piscicolidae; genus Branchellion; species Branchellion lobata. Next base: position 9,842,631 of record OX387251.1, on the reverse strand, counting down.
GAGCACCCTTTTGCTGGTGCATCAACTGTATCAGCAGCCGTTTCTGTTGCATTGATTGTTGCTGTTGTTGTTGCTGAAATTGTTGCAAGTGTTGCAGAACTTGTTGAGAGTTTGGTGCTGCTGGTGGTGGTGGTTGTTGTTGTTGGAGGTTTTTCCATGTTGGCATCTGAGGCATTTTTGATTCTGTTATAGGAGGCCTGTTGAGAAGAGGCATGAAGAAATTGGCATCGGGCATCAGAGAGTTCAGCGGAGGAGGGGTGCCCTTCTGAGAGGCCTCACTCGACGAGCTCATGTTGGACCTCCTGTTCCAGTCACCTTGTTGTGAACCACTGCCCCATTTGTCCAGACTGTCTGTGTCAGGCACTGTTGTTGACATTCGACCACTGCCACTGCTGCCCGACTTTCCATCCCAGTTTTTGTCCGGTGGGAATTGAGGTCGGGGTCCCCATATCTCAGTGCCCGTGATGGACAAAGCGTTTTTTCGAGCTTCTTCCTCTGGTTGAACCCACACTCCACCAAACACAGAGTCATCCTCCTTTGGCCGAGGATAAAGAGAAGGTGTCTGCTTTCCCGCATTTTTGTTGTTGTTCATGGAATGTTGGGAATAATAGTAGCTCAGTTCTGACTGCTTTAGATAGTCATTCATACTCAGTTTCAATTTTTTGTTGCTTTTTATTAGACTATTCAGCAAGTATTAACCACCCACAAAATTGCAGTAATTTTATGATCAAGACAAAAAGGCACTGAAAATTAACACTGATATGGAGGTGCAAAAACTGCACTTTATCACAGAAAATGACTGTAGCTGAATTGAAATAGCTGGAAATACAAGGTAGAACTCAAATCTGAAATTTAAAAATAATATTTTTGGGTTAATTAAAATTTTTAAATTTTATGTTCATAAAATGCCTTTTACAGAATAAAGTACAAAGGATATAATTAAACGACCTTTAGTAAGGAATGTAAAAAAACATGGAATACCAACAAAATTTATTGATAACTATGAAAAAACTAAAAAAAATAGTCGACTTACGAAATTTGCAAATTGAAGTGAACACGTTGGCTCTGAAACTGAGGATTTTTTGGGAAAACAGTACAAGTCGCTAGTCCTATCTCCTCTCTCTTCACGTGACCAAAACAAGAATGAACTGATGCGCCGTATTATTAAAAAGAATAATTTGAGCTTGTTTCATGTTTTATGCACTTCAAAACTCAATTCCAATAACAAGTTTTTTTTTCTTTCAAAAAATAAATTTTGAATTGACACATTCAAAAGAGTATCTGCATAATTTAATGAAGTTTATGTGGCCATCAAAAACTATATTTCAAAGCTGGCTGGAGTATGGTTTTATAAAACATTGAAAGAAATCATCAAGCGAGTTACAGTAAAACAATAAACGTTTGCAAATATAGATAATTAGGAATAATACTTAACAAAAAAACATATGAAAATGAATTAATTAAATGCAACCTACCTTATCCCTGCCATAGCTCATTGCCTTCAGCCATACAATATATTGTAATACTTCTGTATAAACTAGACCGTAGTTGGTTCTTACTGCTGGCATTAATCAATATACGAATAATAGGCACAATTACATTAATGATGACTATATGGGTCAAATTTTTTGTCTGCGCCTTTAGCATTTCAGCATGAGAAACAGCTGAAAACATTTTCATGCAGACAACAAGTGAAACCCCGTTGAATTGTGCTGCATTGAAAACACAAAGCGTTTTTTTGTTTAAATTTTTGAAAAGTGACACTAGGTTGTGCATAGAACAATAATAAAGTTCACGATGGCAACCACCAATGGAACAGAAGCACCAAAAGATTTGGTCGCCATAGATACGAGCAGTCTCATTCACTTTGCTCCAGCCAATAAAAAGCTGTACCCGCTTTTGAGCAAAGTACTGAAAGTAGAAAAGGTGGAGGAGCCTCCCAAAGATGAGAACGGCTGCAGTCTATACAACACCCTCTTCCACCACCGGTGAGACATGGGTGGGACTGGAATAAAAAAAAAATCAAAAGAAAAAATAAATAAATACTAGAAAGTAACGAAAAAATGTATCTTCGTAGACAAAAAATATGTGAAAAGACTAATAAAATATATTAAATCTGTACTGTAGAAGTTTTAAGGTTCGAAAGATGCCCCTAAACTGTTTACATGAACACTCCACCCCACCTTTAGAGTCAGAAGAAGTTCGCTGTTGGTGTTGCATGCATGCACCAAACACATCAAGGTTCTGGCAACTTCTAATGAATTTCTGATGCGACAACAGCAACGAAATCAACAACAGCAGCAACAACAACAACAAAAACAACAAGACCCTTCACAGCAGCCTCAACAAGAAAACAACAACCTTCAGAAACTCCATTATTACGCAATTCCCATAACCTACCAAGGAGATTTCAAGTTGAGTCTTCTCCGTATCAACGGAATGCTGGAGCTACTGGAATGGACTCTGTTAAGCTTCAGAAACCACAAACAAACCATCAACCAAACCACAGGCCACGTTAAAGGCGCAAAAGTAAAAATACTAAAAGTACACCCAAACTTCAACAAACTCAAGCAGGGAGACGTGGTGTCAGTTGTCTTCAAAAAGTTTTCAGCCAATGGAAGCCAAGGAGCCTTGTTTGATGTGTCTGACTCAGAGATTGACGCTACACTTTGCCACTACCGAAGGCTTGGAGAAGTGTGTCTGGAAAGGGTGGAAGGAGAAAAGGCTCTGGAAGTGAGAGTTCCTTTGAACCTCAAAGTGGTGTTCACTGAGGTGAATCAATTATAGTTTCATCAAAACCTTTATGTAGCGCTGATTTATATGTTCAGGCTTGATCTATTTATTGAATCGATTTATTGGTTGATTAGATTTATTGAACGTGGGCAGTCTGACTACCTTCACAATGGCATTGTTTTATGGAGTGATATCATAGCTCATCGTTGAAACAATGAACAACTTGCAAGCGTTGCAAAGTCAACAAAGCACCCGACCAAACAACCCCCACCACCATCACTACTACCACCACCACTAGAACAAAACGACGCCAAGCCCTCGAGAGGTAAGCAAGACTTGGACGATGCCTGACTTGGCAGAGGCACTGACCAGGGGTTCTCTGTCAGCGAGGGTAGTGAGGAGAGGTTCAGACCACGGTGAAGTCGAGGAGGACCTTCCAGAAGAGGTGGTGCTGCACAGGGTGGTGGCTGAAGAGTCCCTGTTGGCCAGCGAACACAACACCCTCCAACCCGCTTTCCATCTTCCCGTTCGTCTGCCTCTTCATCTGGAGTGAGTGCCGTGGTAGCTTGGTTTGATTTAAGCTTATATGGCTTGTAATATAACAGAAAAATTGTTGAATATAAAAAATATATGAAATAAAGAAAAAAGCACATTACCTTCAGAGTATGGGAGATAACTTATAGATATAATAGATAACTTATAGATATAATAGATAACTTGTAGATATAATAGATAACTTATAGATATAATAGATAACTTGTAGATATAATAGATAACTTATAGATATAATAGATAACTTATAGATATAATAGATAACTTATAGATATAATAGATAACTTATAGATATAATAGATAACTTGTAGATATAATAGATAACTTGTAGATATAATAGCTAACTTATAGATATAATAGATAACTTATAGATATAACATATAATTTTTTCCAAAACACTTCGCACATTTATTTACTTTTAATTAGCAATTACCAACACCACTGGTTGGGAGCGAGCAGAAGGAATGCTTTGCAAGTTTGTGTGCCACGTCGTTGAACCACTCACGAGTCGACATTTTTTCTTGCTTTTCAGATTTTGATTGGCCAACATTCTGCGCAATAAAAACCAATTGGTGACAAGGTCGTTCCAATTAACGTAACAGGAATTCGATGAAGCGCTAAGCAGCTCCGCGTAGCATGACTCGCTGTGTTTGACATTCTTGCGGCAGTTCAATGCTGTGCAGAAGTTTAAAGGTGCTTACAAGTGCAATAACTCCTCAGTCGGTTCTTGACCCTACACACTTGCACAATATCCAAAACATAGACACAATAACATAGACACAATAACATAGACACAATAACATAGACACAATAACATAGACACAATAACATAGACACAATAACATAGACACAATAACATAGACACAATAACATAGACACAATAACATAGACACAATAACATAGACACAATAACATAGACACAATAACATAGACACAATAACATAGACACAATAACATAGACACAATAACATAGACACAATAACATAGACACAATAACATTCCACTTAAACAAAAAAACACCAATATTCATATATATCCACACACACGCTAACTTGCACACATACTCACACCCACACCCACACACACATACACACACATACACACAAACTCCCACACACATGTTTGACCTGCCTTCAATACGCTGTGCTCCTGAACAATAGAGCATTCGAAAAGTCTTGTGACTTCAAGTCAATTGTAATCTACTGTGTAATTAACTGAAAGGTTACCTAAGACTCACTCCACTGCACTCGGTGACAATGAGTCCACGTAGCATTTTCTTGTTAATGCAATTCTTGTTAATTTTGACAAATTTTCAGCCTTTCATGTACTTTTGACATTCTGAGATGTCTTTGTTGGAGCGAATCCAGCCAACCCAAGTCAGGAAATGTTGAAAAGCAAAAAAAAAAAAAGACCAAAGAATTTTGCGAAATTCTACAAGGCCTGAGTTGAAATTTAACTCCCACGTCTATCACTTTGAGAATCGTAATCAATAGTTTGATTATCAAATTCTTATCAAATTCTAAATATGACGAAAGTCATCAATAGGATTATAATAATCATCAACACCAGTATCAACCCTAATCTAATCTAATCTCTCAGATTCATGATGCAGCTGCCAGCTAACAGCAGTCCTTTCTTGAACAAGCAGCTTGCCACCACCATGTCAGTGCTGGACCGCTGTGTTGAGCACCTTGACAAGAGGACCTTCGTGAGCCTGTATGCTCTCCAACGTACCACCTGGAGCACCCCAGCCAGCATGAAGTCGGTTGCAAAATATTTATCCCATTGCGGGTTTTTATGTCGTTTTTATGGTGGCGTTTTGTTTTGTTTTTTTAATGTTTTTTAAAAATAAATTTTGTTTTATTTTTTAATGAGTTTTTTTGAGGAAAATCCAGACGAAGACTGGAAACGTCTCAGATTTATTATTTCATTTTCATATTACTTCGTTTAAAGGGTTTTAACTTACGTTAAAAAGTGAAAACCCATTAATTACTGCTGTTTATACTGCTGAAACAGCATTTATGAAACATAGAAATAGACCAGAATTATGAACTTATTCCAAAGGACGAGCGCCCATGGAGCTTCTGTGGGAGGGAGGAGAGGAAGTGACAATACCTCCACATTGAGCACCGCCTGTGAGTTCAAATGCCAATTTCTCAACCCCTTCCAACATGCTAAACATGACAGTCCGAGTGTTCAGCGTTAATTTGCACGGCTTGAGAGCGTCTTGGACCATCGAGTTAATAAAAAATGCTGTGGCGAAAGCCACGGCTAATGTTATTATTTTGAAAGGTAACAAAACTAATTGTCTGCCACTGCGCTTTGTGACTTGATAATGCCTCAAAAATGGAACACCTGGAATTGAAAATATTGTTCGCAGCTTGAATTCAACCTCTTTTGAGGCATTGTCAACCATTTCAGCTGCCAAAGGACCTCGGTTCGGATTCCTCAGCAAATTCCACCTCAACAAGAAACCCACTACCGACCATAGCCTCAACGGCGGCAAAGAAGCCAACCAAAGGACAGTGGACGTCAAAGCTAATAAAAATCTAAAAACTTTAACTGGTAGTGATAGTCCTCAACAAAATATAACCGCTGATGGTAGAACTCTAGAGAACAGTTCTGAGCATGGTAAGACCGAAGGTGTCAACGGCAAAACCAAAGGAGACAGTGAAGTAGTGAAAAGCTCAAATGAAAAACAAGATACCGTAGACGGCTCAACCAACAACACAAGCAACAGCACAAGCAACAACACAAGCAACAGCACAAGCAACAACACAAGCAACAACACATGCAACAACACAAGCAACAACACAAGCAACAACACAAGCAACAACACCGGAGTCACACCAATGTCCCTCATGAACGGTATGTATTGCAAGGAATTCAACTTTCGTGGAAAGTATACCTTAAATAAATTTTTTTAATGAATTGAACGAGAATCTACCTCTTTCAGCTTTTCAATTAATAATTAATAACAGTGTTAATTAAGAATTCTTATAAATTAACTCAATTTTTAAGATTGCCGATTTGAACAACCTTTTCAGAAGATGCTTCCAAGAAAGAGACAACTCAGAAAGAGGTCTTGAATCGACACCAGCCTGGCCAACTCACAACCAACCAGAAAACGATCCAAAAAAATATTGCCAACGAACTCAACACTCAAGTGTTCAAACTGATGCAGAACCACAATGGCTTGAGAACAAACAACACCAATGCACCTCTCCACACCAACCCAAATGCTCCATCTAAAAAGCTCACAAGCCATCATCCGAACCACTCCGTTAAAAACGTCTCCTACAGTTCCACCCCCAAACACGTCACACGACACCTGGTCAGCAACACGGACGAACTTCCATTTGTTCCAATGAAACCACCTCCAAGCAGCCAAACGAGCCTTCTTCCAGAGAACCCCACAAACAAACAAACAAAAAACCAAACAAACAAACAGACAAACAACAACAACAAAAACAACCATACAAACAACAACACAAACAACCACACAAGCAACCACACAAGCAACCTAGTACAATCTTCTAGAAACACATCAAAAGCTTCCTCCATCGCTGCCGCCTCTCTCAAACAATCACAGGCACCTCCTCCCCCAGCCTCCAACTCCGATGGGAGAGTGGCCTTTGAACTTGATCTTTCCAAGTATCCACCAAAGGAAATCTCAACAAAAAAAGACTCTCCAAATGAAATGGGTCAAGGTTATACAGCTTGTTAATTTTATTTAAAAAACTTTCAATGGGTCATTGAATAGATTTTAATTAAACTTTTATTTTATTTATAAAAAAAAAGAAAACTGCAACAATTGTATATAATATTCTTGAATACAATTTCACTTCTCCTGCAGAGTGCTTCATAATACCCAAAGACGGAAATCTGTTTGACTTCAACACGAACAACTTTTGCATGTTTCTGCAAAGTTTGGCGCTTGAAGAAAATGTATTGAACATGTGTAGCAAGCTGGAGATGGATGGAAAAAAGTTCAGTTTGTTAACAGAACAAGAAGTATGCAGAATGGGTCTTGATCAGCCCGTTGTGCGCTATTTCAAAAAAAAGACCAAAGGGGAAGAAAGATTGATCAACTGATTCATACTTCATTTCTATTTGGCAGAATGAAGTTCATTTTTCCTTAAGATTTGACAGTTTTAGTGTTCAATATCTGAAAAGCAATAACTTGACTTTCAATTTTCAAACGTATTCAAAAACTTTTTTCTAAAAAAATTGGAAAAGCTAAACTTCAACGCAATAAAACTTGTTAAAATTATACTTTTCAAAAATATTTTAGTTCGTTGGTTTAAAAAACAATTTAAGTGTTAATTTAATTTGAACTTTTATGAATATAGAATTTAACATACTTTGACACAAATGAGTTTGTTGAAGGTTAGTTTAAACGTTTTTGATTAAAAAATTTGAATGCAAATTATAAGTTTTTTTGATTTTGCATCTTTTAGGTTTTTTTGTTTTAAAGGACAAACGCTATATTTTGAATTTTGAACTATTCAATTATAATAAGTTTTTTATTTTATACTTCAACAAGGTTTTTTCAAATATTTCCGAAATTCAAATTCTTTTATTTATCCAAGTGAAAATTCTATAACAAATCTGCAAAAAAAATGACCCGTGCGTAATGATAATGCGGTTAAAAATAGTATTATCGTGATACGGACTATACAACTTCCAGCTTCAAGTCATTTATTTTTCATAATAAAAACAGGCAAACAGGATAGGAAGGTCGTCTATGAGGTTGTTCAGGAGCTGTGGCGTTTTCTCTGCTCCAGCTGAACCCACTCCACCATCTTCAAACACTTCGCAAAAACCTCAAGGTGGCGAGTTTTATGTTTATTTCAATGAAATTTTATATATTTTAATTTTCGCAATAAAACCAGTTTCATCAACAGCCTTAAGATCTATATGGAAAAATTCAAATTTTGTGGTTTCTCAAATTTCAATTTTCAAAGGTTTCAGTGCTTTCAAGTTATACTTCTCTGAATGTTTCATCAATTTATATATTAAATATTTTTAATTTATTCTCTCACTTTATTCACCAACACCAATATGACCTCCACCACCGCAGATGCCAGTACCTATAAGAACTCAGAGTACTTTTCCCATAACATTTACACCTTCCACGACGTCAGTGAAGCCACCTTCAAGCACAGGCTTCCCCAGCCAAACAAGAATGAGCCCCTGGTACCTCAGAAGTGAGTGACCCTCGTGAGGACTCCCATGTGGAGGGAGGGGGAATGGATCTTTCGGAATTTTAATGTTTGAAACTTGAATAAATTCAGTAAATTGGCGTAGTTTCATCAGCGAATAAACAGACATCCATCTCAAAATTCATTCTCATTCAAGTTATTTCTAGTTTGGTTATTTATTTTCGATAGTACAAATGAACGGCTTTTTGGTTGAGATTTAGCTGAGAAAATAATCTCCAGTTTGAAACTTGCTTAATTGCCATAGTAAATTAGATCCCTCAGTGAGTGTAGTGTCTTTTTAGCTTATTGCATTTTTAATTTAAACTAACTAGGGTTAATTCGACTTAATTTTAAGAACTTTAAATATAAACCGTCTATAATGCCTACATAATATGGACTATTCTGAGGGTTATTTGTTGAATCCGGCCGTGAAAGGGGCGCTCATCAATACTTGAAGGACTTGGGTGCAGTTCCATCAATCAAACACAGCTTGAGAGCTGCAGATGGCTTTGCACTGGCTTCATAACTTCTGGTTTGAAATGCATTGTTTCTATAAGGTTGACTTTATCCAGGCTAGTAAAGATTTTAGACATTGAAACTGATTCTGGTCTTACTTCTACAATTCATCGCTGCTTTGTTAAAATCCTCGACACCACATTGTTTGACCAGTTTAATCAGAATCTTTTAAAGGTGTGAATGAGCGTCATACGAGTTCCTTGGTTAGATCAGATTAGAGTAGGTTAGATAGGATGAGAGTAGGTAAGATTAGATTAGAATAGGTAAGATTAGATTAGAATAGGTGAGATTAGATTAGAGTAGCATTTGGTTTTAGAAGAAGGATATTTATAAAGATGGCAAAATGGTCGGAAAAAAAGAAAATATATATTAAATATTGAAAGGAAATCCGATGAAAGAATGGTTGGAGTGGAAAAAAAAGGGAAACGAGACATATAGGAGAAAATGTGGAGGACTTGAGCAAGCGATCTAGCCTCTGAATACGCAACGAGATTAAAAAGATGAAAGAAAAAAAGGGAGAGATGGTAAGTTAATAAGCTTCATGACGACTCTACGTCGAAAGCTCATGAATTCCTTTAAACGTTGTTGTTTAAACAGTTCGTAGCAGAGCGCTTTTGAACAGTGTGGAATCAGCGCTACACCAATGATTAGATTAGATTAGAATCGACAAAAAATATTTGTTATTTGCAAACTTCCACAAACATAAACCATTTTCTGGTTTTATAATCTCTGTAAACAATAATCTTTTCCGAATGGCTTCATATTTCAAGCAAGCACACACGTAAAGCCGACCTCAGCATCACATTGGCGTCGTTTTTTACGATTAGTTTTGAAGTAGAGTTTGCTTTAATGGAGATTAAAAATTCAGTAATAAAACTCAATTATTTTAATTCTTTTCCGACATACAATTTCCTTTCCTCACAAGCTGCTTCATTCTAAAATATTTTCTTCAAATCATTTTTTTTCGTTCAAGATGAAATTTTTAACTAATGACTTTTTCTGCGAGAAAATGAAAAAAAACAATTTTTTTTAATTTTCAAGGTTTTCAAAATGTTCTTAGAGGATTCAAACACCATGCAACCACTGACTAATGGTCGTGTTCCTTTCCCTCTTCACACCCTTATTTAAACTAATATAACTTAACCACCCTCACGTGGTTGTCGTCAGCGTCATCATCATCTTCTTCTTTTTCTTCATTTTCTTTTTCTTTTCTTCTTCTTCTTCTTTTTTTTTTTTTTTCTTCTTCTTCTTCTTCTTCTTCTTCTTCTTCTTCTTCTTCTTCTTCTTCTTCTTCTTCTTCTTCTTCTTCTTCTTTTTCTTCTTCTTCTTCTTCTTCTTCTTCTTCTTTTACATGAGTTGACTTCTTGCAGCCGAAAAAGATCCAAACTCAGCTTGAAACCTCAAACACAGATCCTAAATAACAAAAACCAAGAACCAAAGGCAACAAAAAACAACATTAACAACAACAAAGTACAATAACATAGACCTTCATCATTCAAATATCCACCATACTTTCACACCTTCCACTTCTTCTCTCTTCCAATCTCTTCCAATCTCTTCCAATCTCATCCAATCTCTTCCAATCTCTTCCCAATTCTTTTCCAAGCCCTCTCTTCAAACACAAGCACCACCACCACTCCACATCGGCAACAACACACACCACAACTTTTCTGTTTCGTTTTTTTAGTTCTATATACTTTTTATGGTTCTAAAAGAGTTTTTTGGAATATTTTCACAATGTGTAGCTCTTCTTCCGTATCCTCTCATTCAATTATCTCCGCAACAAAACTTTCTATTCTTTGTTTTGCGGTAACTCAATTATTCTTCTTTTCAATCAAACCCTCATACCTTCACGAAGCTCCCTTCGACTCAACAAAAACTTCCAGCGTTTTTGGACTCACCTCCCCTTCCTTCGTGGTCCCTCTTATGCCAAACCCTCTCAACATTAACTCACCTTATTGATAAGTTCTCATCTTCAGCGCTCAAGTTTTGGCTTAAATTTTATTAAAAAAATTTTGAAAAATCAAAGCATCGACTATTTCTCAATGTTCAAGCGGTTAAGGTGCCTGGCATATAGACCGCCTTTCTTGGCCACTTCATTCGTGCGTGCATGGAGGGGAGTCCGCCTTTATGGAGGCAGCGGTTTTGTCACTTCACTTTGCATGCAAATGTTCCTCAATGACAATTAAAACTTCTGTGGATTTTTACATTTCCAGCCTCATTGGCGCCATAGGAACTTTCAATTGGATCGCTTCAGTACCGTTTTCTCCAAAGAGATTGTCGAACGACAAATTGAATATTTTACATAAAAGGGTCTAATCTAAACCATGTTTGTATAGCGCTGTTTTTTATGTGCATTGTCATGAGAGGGCTTAAAAAAGTCTCGATAGAGGGCTTATGGACGGAATTATTGAATAAATGTCGAAAAAAAGAGTCGAATAATTCTTCAAAGTCGAAAATCGATTTTGCAGTGAGGACCTCATAAGAAGCTTTGCTTGAAAAGGAAGTGGAAAAAGAAGCGAAACCATCGAAGCGTTGCAGGATGACTGAAGGAAACAGGCTGTAAGTGGAAGTCAATGAAAGTCGATGAGGCGTGTGTGTGACGAAGTCATCGGGAAGGAGACATCAGTTGAGCAAACAAGTCGTCACGAGGAGTGAGTCACGAGGAGTGAGTCACGAGGAGTGAGTCACCTATCGACGAAAATCTTGGCACGAATCGCTAAAAGCCTCTTTGATGGTTTCTTTAAAGTTAAAAAAATAACAAATACTCAAAACTATTAATTGAAAAAATTGAGAGTTTTAAAAGTTGAATTTTGTTCATACGTGTATTTTCCGTTCCAGTTCTCGCTTCTTTTTTAAACTTTTAAAGTGATTTTCACTTGCAGACTCAAGAAGGCAGTGGACTGGTGATGAGTGGAGAAGCTCACAATTATAGTTAACGTCTGAAGAAACTAAAAACTCACAAAACTGAAAGAAGTGTGTTCTTCAAAAGGCGCTCAGCGGAAGATATCAAATTAAATCAGAAATTTTTGAAAAAGAGCACAAATGGAATTTTAATTTCCTCCAGAATGCCCTCTCAACAGTCAAGAAGGCACATTTCAACGGTCTTCAAGATCATCATCAAGTCCATGAAATCCCGCAGTTAATCGCTCTTGTGACCGTATTCTCGTCTTCCAAATAGCCAAGCGTTGCCATTATCTTCTGATTCATTCTTGTTCCAGTCTAATCTCGTTCAATCAAAGCCTTTGAGAAGCCCCTTTAAGTGTTTCGATTAAAAGTTTTGTCCAAATTTTGAAATTGAACTCAACTTTTCAGAGAGTGATTCAAACCACAAATGAAACTATTGCCGCTGTGACATTAACCACAATAACACTCGTGTTAGTGAGGTTCTTCGGTCACTTCAGAGTCACCCTGCTTTCTCCCAAACAGCTCCACGCTCTTGTGCTTGTTAACGAGTATGTTGTATGGTATATAACATGCATACTTGTTAACACGGCTCCGCCTGCAGTCAATGTTCTTGCCACTCCAATCCTCACAACGTCATACACATCGCTTCCAATGAACATTTTAATATTTTTCACAAATCCTTCTTACAATTTAAAATATTTTCTGACGTATTTCTTGGAATTAATGGATTTCTTGGGGATTCAAGACCATTTAAAGCCCTTTTCGATACATCATCAACTTCGACGTCCCGACCATTTTTCTTGCCTCCCTTCTTTTTTGAGAACTTTAAAAAGTCATTAAACCTTAAGTGTTCCAAATGGATTCCATCAAAAAGTTAAAAAAAACCCACTCAAGCTTGTAGGCTGACTTCTCACTCACACGCAACGGCGATAAACCACAAACAGGCACTCCATAACACTAGCATTTCCAAGTGATGTGAATACAGTAGTCAAAAATAAGATGATTAAACTTGGTATAATATAAAAAAAAACAATTTTTTATCGTCATGTACACGGCGGTAGTTGTGTTTTTACAAGCTGATAAATCTTCATGAGGATAAATCTTAATAATAGGGAATCTTCATAACTATAAATCATAAAAAATAAAGTGTGAAAAAGATGAAAGGAGTTGAAAAGAATGATAAGGAAGCAACATTTGAGGTGGAAGGCTGGTTCAATGTTTGGTGAAGAAGTGTTTGTCAATGTTGTTTTTTCAATATAGAGATGATACTCTTTCAGAGCGCCTCGTCTTTTTGCCTTGGCACTTTGACAATTAGCTTCATAATTCTTAACTTTGAATTATTAATCACTTCAAGTATCGAATTTTTGAAAAAATTTTCTGTTTCAATAATTTGCTTAAATAAATTCTCTTCGAATGGCTTAATGTGTGGAAGAGGAGAAAAAGGAGGATGTGTTGGGCATGGGAATTTAAATATGAATACCTAATTCGATAGAAGCATGGCTAATCTAGACATTTCATCGAATCATAAGATTGTTCACCCAACTAAAATAATTCAATGTTTCCTTGTTCTTGTTGCAGACTTGTAAATCTGAAACTCAAAAGTTCGCAGACGAGCAATCGTGGGAGTACTCTGCGGTAATTCGATTTGAATCCAACAACCTACGCCATCCCTACAGCGACTTCAAAGCACTACCAGAGCACGAATGAAGAGCAGAAATCCGCTCTTGTCATATTGAAAAGGAACTTTATATTGCTTGTGTAACCTTTATCCCTCAGTTTAATCTTCTAATGCAAAACGAAAATAGGATAAAAATAATTTTTTGGGATAGGCATATTTTTGAAATACCACGATTTACGGAGCTATATTTAATCTTTTTGATAAATTCCGACAAAGAAATATTTTATTTTCTTTTCAATAAACTACCAAAATGGGATCCCTCTCTTTCAAAAGATAAGTCTCCTTCGGAGTACAAAAACGTGAATGATTTTTTAACTGCTTAAAAACAAAATGAGTTTTTTCAAAGTTAAAAAAACATTTTGGGGCTCATTTCATATTTAAGGCTATAAATTTATTTTAAAATTTTAAAATTTGTAAATAAACTTTTTAATAACTTTGACGATGTTGAAAAATAGTTTGTGGAAGATTTATGGAGCAAGGGGTTATTCAATCGGGGCTAGGGTCATGGAAAACCACTCTATATTTATTTCAGAAGAATTACGTGCAATAAAAGTTGAATTAGGAATTCAGAAAACCTCCAAAACTGACTTGAAATTTTTTTCGTTTATTATAAATAAATTGACAAAAATTCCTCTTTAACCCGTTCATGAACTGAAAATCTTGTATAGTTTTTAATAATTACAAAAATTTGTGGAGCAGACTTCAGGAACATCGCAAAAACTAACGAACCGTGGCTTGAATGTGAAAGAAGCAATATTAAAATAAATGGTTTTGAAAATTAAAAATATTTTTCCCAGTCAAAGGTTGCAAAACGTATAGCGCAACACTTTAATCTCGTGCTTAGAAGGCAAGACACGACAGACCTCTTCTGCTTTCTTTTGTTTGTGCTGCCATTGGTCGAAAAAGTTTAAATTTTTTGAAGAAGCACACAAACTTTTATGTTTTTTTCATTCCAAAAGAACAGTCACTTTAAATGCTTTACTGGCTCTTTAACAAAAAGATTATTAAACTTTCATCTCTTTTCACATCTCAACAACACCGCGATGGTCAATCTTTGAACACCCAGGAAGGCAGTTTCGTGAGCAGATGACTTTGAAACTTCATGCGTGCTATAACCCTCAATCATCATTGCATTGCATTTGAAGACGACTACTTCTTGACATTCCACAACGTTCCGAGGTGCTTGTTCCGTAGGGTTCCAAAGCGAATATTTCATTACATTAAAATCCGTTCATCGCATTACACCGCACCATTTTGCTGCAAGACGACCCTGGCATGCGGCAGTGCGTCTCAGAGGCACCAGACGACACACAACGGGCTGAAGGAGCAATAAAGGATACATGTGATGGGATGGAGGTACGAGCTTCAATGCTATTTACGACTCTCTGTGGAGACTTCCACTAAATGATCGTTGGAACATTGAATGTAGCTGCAAGCCTGGATGAGTGCCTTGTTCCCCTCACTACCTCGTGCCTTTTTGCACGGAGCTATTTTGAGGGAGAAAAGTCAATAAAACAGAAAAATAAAAAAAATAAAAAATTTTTTCTATTAAGATAAAAATCGTTTTCGTCATCTTTTTCCTCGTAGAATATTCCAAGAGAATCATATTTCAATTAAACGCGTCCATGAATGAGCACCCATCTGTGATGTACTTCCTACAAACGGCAGTCAACCTTCATAAACTTTCAAAAATATTGCTCATGTTGCTCTGTCTTTTGCTCCTTATCGTTGCATCTTCTCCATCTTCGGGACGTATATTTTATTAAAATCGTAATATTTCGTTTGGGAGTTATCGAAGGTGCCTTGGTCGAGTGTCATTGAAAGCGTCAATTTGATAAGGCACCCGTATGAGAAGTCCTTTGACGTATGAAGGAGGTTTTGCAAGTATTGAGAGAGTTTCTTGCGAATACATGTGATACTATTCATAGGCAAATGTTATATCATAAAATATTCGACATCTCATAAATAAAGATGGCAGGCATGCTGACAGAGCTGTTGCATATGAAGGAAATTAGATGGGAAAACAGTATAAAAATATGAATATAAAAAATGAATAAAAAAAACAAAAACTAGAACGACGAGAAAAAAAAGGAAAAAAAAGAAAAAACAAGAAACAAGACGAGATGAAACAACGCCAACGTTGCTTTGAAATCAAAGACATGTTGCTTGAAAGACTCACAAATTAGAGGCAGCAGACAATGTGGCGCTTGAAAACATAAAAAAATCATTAAAAAAGAAAAAACAAACAAGAAAAAGAGAAAAATAAGAAAAAAATAAGAAAAAAATAAGAAAAGGAAAACCAGGTATTTCATAGCATGGTACAGAAATAGTGAATATACATAAACCCTCCTTTAATTGTTAAAATCTCAATGCTGCTTTGAAAGGCCGCTTCAACAAAGGCAACGTTTGAGTGTTGAGAGGTGGGACGGTAAGTCTCGCAGGGATGTGCGTGTTTCATTGATGTCGTAGACGTCAAACCTTTATATTCCTTTTTAGGAGACGTTTGACACTTGAAAGTTGAATATTTCAAAAGCTTTGTTTTATTGGAATTAATTTTGAAAACAAATATTTTATCTTTTCTTTTGAGCTATTTGAATGTTTAAAGTTTAATTGTCCATTTTTGTGCCTTTTAAGTGCTTTAAGAGATTAATTCACAACTACTCCCAAATAAAAATATTTTAATCATTTTTTTTAAATGTTTAATTGATTTATTGTTTTAAATTAATATTTCATTGTGTTTAATATTTTTTCAACTTTTTCTCTCGCGATTTGTTCATTTCGTAGGTTCAATGCCGACTTTTATGACTCATAACATTCTGTTCTCGTATATTTCAATGTTTTCTTTTTTAGTTCGATTGTTCGCCGTGTTTTTGTAACATTTCCAGCGTATGTCTGGACTTGATCTAATAAAAACCATGAATTTTTTTTGATTAAAAAATTTTCGCCATGAAAACGTTGACTGTTGATTGAATTTTAAAATTAAGTGAAACAATACATTTTTATTCTAATCCAATCAAATTCGACTTTATTATTATTATTATTATTTTTATTATTATTATTATTATTATTATTATTATTATTATTATTATTATTATTATTATTATTATTATTATTATTATTATTATTATTATTATTATTATTATTATTATTATTATTATTATTATTATTATTATTATTATTATTATTATTATTATTATTATTATTATTATTATTATTATTATTATTATTATTATTATTATTATTATTATTATTATTATTATTATTATTATTATTATTATTATTATTATTATTATTATTATTATTCTAACATCATTTCAACATTATTATTATTATTAAATTTTCCATTTAAGTTCAACAGAACAAAAGATAGAATGCAACATAGATTTAACAAGGCGTCCCTTGCAAACTGTCACTCGCTTCAACGACCGCTCTTCGAAGTTATTCGGACGAATGTGATATCTCATGACTTTCCAACTTAATTGCAACTTAATATTCCCACAACACACATCTCATTCCAGTGTTGTATACGCCAAAAAGCACCACAGTATGAACTGTGTATAAGGTGTAGTAGGTATGAAAAGCTCTTTGTATGGTGAATAGACAATTGTATTTTGTATTATTATATTATATTATGAAAATGAGAATATAATACACTATATTATGAATTATAAATTTGAGTTATGAATTGAAAAGTGAATTGAGCAACGAACGAAAGAACAAACGAAGAGTTTACTTGAGAGTTGAGAGGCTGACTGAGGCAGAGAAGCCCGATCGATCAGATGCCAGAGTCCAACCGCTCGTGAGGAGTGAGTGATGGAGAGTGGTGGAAGTGATGTAAAAGAGAGAGAGAAAGAGGTCGGAAGGGAAAGATTAGAAGAAAGCTATTAAGAAGAAAAAGCTTAAAAGAATGATTTTGAGAAAAAGATTTGAGAAACGAGAATTTGAAAAAAATATATTTAAAAAAAAAGAGATTTTGAGAAACAAGATATTTAACGAAAAAAAGATTAAGAAAAGAGAGATTTCAAGGAAGAGATACTGAGAAGATAGAGGGGTGTTTGGGAGGGAGAGGTGGGTATGTATAAATGCCGAGGCTTCAGGCGTCGGAGAGTTCCGTGGAGTGAGGTGAGTGTCTTGTAAACCTTCATCACCTCCTCGCCTTCTTTTCTTCGGTTTTTTCATTTTCCAATTTATTTATTTATTTATTTGTTTTATACTTTTTATTTTTTATATTTTTATTTCCTTTATTTTTTAACTTAATCATGTTTTTCACTGATAAATTGCTCATCTTGGAAACTCTTAACAGCGCATTTCAAGTTGTTTATTTGTTTAGTAGCACTACTTCGGCCGAATCAACGCGAAATGCTTCTCTTATAGTTGTGTTCTCTGTTTTCCTTGCCTTGCAATCAAACCCATCTTGATGAAGCGCACCAGCTCATCACTCTTACGGCCTTGTTGTTTAGTCTGCCAGAGTGACTTTGCGTTGTTTAGTAGCTTCTTGCTAAAACAAAACTAACAGAACTACCTTCAAATCTCCCCACAACCCTCCCAACTTCAAGTTTCAAGGAGTTTTCATCGCGGCCATATGGTCATTTTGAGCTGGATTGAGCCTCATTGAACCTTCCCGTATTTAAAAAACGAATGAATAAAAATAAATAAATAAAAATAATTAAATAAAAATAAATAAATAAAAAGGAATAAATGAAAAAAATTAATGAGTTAATAGAAAAATAATTTTTATTAAGTTTTGGAGGCTGCCGACTTGAAGGTGAGTCCTGAACTAGATTGAATACTGGAGATAAAGACTCTATGTTACAACACAAATACAATACAAATACAATAAAAATACAATAAAAAACAATAATAATAAAAAATACAATACAATACAAATACAAATACAATAAAATACAATAAAAATACAAAAGAAATACAATACAATACAATACAATACAATACAATACAATGCAATACAATACAAATACAATAGAATACAATTACGAATATCATTATAGTGGCATTAGCCCACTAGAGCTTCGAGGTCACATAAAAAACTAAACCAATAATGGCTGGAAGTTGGAGGCTGTTGTGAGGTATTTTAGAAAACTGTAATGGTTGAAGAGAATTATGAGTCATTGAAAAAGCACCGTTGAAAAGTTCTTCAACCGTTGAAGAGTCCTTCAACCGTTGAAGAGTCCTTCAACCGTTGGAGAGTTATAATATTTTTGAAGCTCAATGAGTGATTGAGGGGAATATTTAAAAACTGGAAGAATGTATCGATGTTAAGAGAGGGCATCAAATGTGGAAGATAATGACGTTGGTGTTGGGTGACGAAGCCCTGCAACGAAAAGACCTCCTGCAAAATTGTTTTTATGCCTTAGTGACTTCCGATTTATATTATAATTTTTCATAAATTTTGTTTTTATGTTTTGTTTTGTTTTTTTTGTTTAAAGCCATAATTTGTTGATTAGTTTAAAAAAAACTAACTGGTATTGTTGATTGATTCTTGTATTCATGCATGAATTAATTCATTTATCATTTACTCATTCCATTCATCCATTCATTCACTCATTCATTCACTCCTTCATTCATTCAATCATTCATTCACTCCCTCATTCATTCATTCATTCATTCATTCATTCATTCACTCTTTCATTCCTTCATTCATTCATTCACTCATTCATTCACTCATTTATTCACTCATTCATTCATTCATTCATTTATCCATTCATTCATTCATTCATTCATTCATTCATTCACTCATTCATTTCGAGCATCTCATCATTGAAACACCGCTCCACAAAATATCTGACTTCCAATCCACTTTTAACGGCATTTCTCTCTCAAACTCCTACCTCATCTATCTTCCACCATAAAAAAGATCTTAAAAAAATTTCAAAAAGTGAATAATTTCAGAATATTTTTTTTTCAACAAATAAATGTATAATTTTTTTCTATTTTTTTAATAAAAATTTTTTTTTCTTTTGAAAAGTTAAGAGCAATTTTTTTGCAAAGAAAATGATTTTTTGCGACTTAAAAATATAGAAATGATTTTTTTTTAATTTTCAAATCAATTAGCTACTTCAGTATTTTTTAGTTTCGAGTGTTGTTTGCTTCGGTGTAATGACTCGCTAGCATTGAGTGATGCGACGAAAGGATGCAAGGAAGGATGGAGTGATGGAGTGATGGAGTGATGGAGTGATGAAGTGATGGAAGGATGGAGTGATGGAGTGATGGAAGGATGGAGTGAGAGAGGATGGAGTGATAGAGTGATGGAGTGATGGAAGGATGGAGTGAGAGAGGATGGAGTGATAGAGTGATGGAGTGATGGAGGGAAGAAAGAGGAGAAGATGAAAATGAAGTGAGAAAAGCGCTGAGCCAAAGAGGTGGAAAGGCTTAAACAATGGGACGGAGGTGCTACAACAACACGAAAACCACAATTGAGCCACTTGTTGTATACTTTAAAGGGAAGGCCTCCGAAGAATACAAAAAAGTACAACAGAATACAAAACAATACAGCCAAGTGAAATACCACACAATAGAATATAACAAAAAATATTTAAAAAATAAAATACGATACAACACAAAACAATACAAAATAACAAAAACGATACAACACAAAACAATACAAAATAACAGAAACGATACAATACAACACAATACAATAAAACATGACACACAAAACAATACAAAGGCGAAGTTCTTCCCTGTGGCATAAGAGCAAGAGTTGCAAGGCCATGGGGTTGAAGCTATAGTAGAACGAATCCTACCACAAGTCCCATTGTGATGAAGACGCAATTAATGGGCGAGGAATGTTTTGAGAGAAAAACAATTAAGCCTGTCCATTAATTGATGTGTTTGTGGTAGTAGTAGTAGTAGTAGTAGTAGTAGTAGTAGTAGTAGTAGTAGTAGTAGTAGTAGTAGTAGTAGTAGTAGTAGTAGTAGTAGTAGTAGTAGTAGTAGTAGTAGTAGTAGTAGTAGTAGTAGTAGTAGTAGTAGTAGTAGTAGTAGTAGTAGTAGTAGTAGTAGTAGTAGTAGTAGTAGTAGTAGTAGTAGTAGTAGTAGTAGTAGTAGTAGTAGTAGTAGTAGTAGTAGTAGTAGTAGTAGTAGTAGTAGTAGTAGTAGTAGTAGTAGTAGTAGTAGTAGTAGTAGTAGTAGTAGTAGTAGTAGTAGTAGTAGTAGTAGTAGTAGTAGTAGTAGTAGTAGTAGTAGTAGTAGTAGTAGTAGTAGTAGTAGTAGTAGTAGTAGTAGTAGTAGTAGTAGTAGTAGTAGTAGTAGTAGTAGTAGTAGTAGTAGTAGTAGTAGTAGTAGTAGTAGTAGTAGTAGTAGTAGTAGTAGTAGTAGTAGTAGTAGTAGTAGTAGTAGTAGTAGTAGTAGTAGTAGTAGTAGTAGTAGTAGTAGTAGTAGTAGTAGTAGTAGTAGTAGTAGTAGTAGTAGTAGTAGTAGTAGTAGTAGTAGTAGTAGTAGTAGTAGTAGTAGTAGTAGTAGTAGTAGTAGTAGTAGTAGTAGTAGTAGTAGTAGTAGTAGTAGTAGTAGTAGTAGTAGTAGTAGTAGTAGTAGTAGTAGTAGTAGTAGTAGTAGTAGTAGTAGTAGTAGTAGTAGTAGTAGTAGTAGTAGTAGTAGTAGTAGTAGTAGTAGTAGTAGTAGTAGTAGTAGTAGTAGTAGTAGTAGTAGTAGTAGTAGTAGTAGTAGTAGTAGTAGTAGTAGTAGTAGTAGTAGTAGTAGTAGTAGTAGTAGTAGTAGTAGTAGTAGTAGTAGTAGTAGTAGTAGTAGTAGTAGTAGTAGTAGTAGTAGTAGTAGTAGTAGTAGTAGTAGTAGTAGTAGTAGTAGTAGTAGTAGTAGTAGTAGTAGTAGTAGTAGTAGTAGTAGTAGTAGTAGTAGTAGTAGTAGTAGTAGTAGTAGTAGTAGTAGTAGTAGTAGTAGTAGTAGTAGTAGTAGTAGTAGTAGTAGTAGTAGTAGTAGTAGTAGTAGTAGTAGTAGTAGTAGTAGTAGTAGTAGTAGTAGTAGTAGTAGTAGTAGTAGTAGTAGTAGTAGTAGTAGTAGTAGTAGTAGTAGTAGTAGTAGTAGTAGTAGTAGTAGTAGTAGTAGTAGTAGTAGTAGTAGTAGTAGTAGTAGTAGTAGTAGTAGTAGTAGTAGTAGTAGTAGTAGTAGTAGTAGTAGTAGTAGTAGTAGTAGTAGTAGTAGTAGTAGTAGTAGTAGTAGTAGTAGTAGTAGTAGTAGTAGTAGTAGTAGTAGTAGTAGTAGTAGTAGTAGTAGTAGTAGTAGTAGTAGTAGTAGTAGTAGTAGTAGTAGTAGTAGTAGTAGTAGTAGTAGTAGTAGTAGTAGTAGTAGTAGTAGTAGTAGTAGTAGTAGTAGTAGTAGCAGTAGCAGTAGCAGTAGCAGTAGCAGTAGTAGTAGTAGTAGTAGTAGTAGTAGTAGTAGTAGTAGTAGTAGTAGTAGTAGCAGTAGCAGTAGCAGTAGCAGTAGCATTAGTAGTAGTAGTAGGAGATGTAGAATAGTAGTAGCTGTTGTTGTAGTAGTAATAGTCGTAGTTTTGGTAGTAATACAAATATTAGTTTAAACAGCAGTAGTAGTAGCAGCAGCAAAGACAGCAGTAGTAGTAGCATCAGCAAAGACAGCAGTAGTAGTAGCGGCAGCAAAAACAGCAGTAATAGTAGCAGCAGCAAAGACAGCAGTAGTTGTAGCAGCAGCAAAGATAGCAGTAGTAGTAGCAGCAGCTTCATGAAGCATTCAAGCCCCAGTACGACAAAGGCTGCTGGCAGTCAGAGTAGGTTTCTGAGTGTGTTGCACACGTGATGACGCACTCCACGCTGGCTTTCAGCCAAGAGTAGCACAAAGGAATTAGGCGAATCTCTTCCACTCCAATCAAAATAACGCCTGAATGAACGTGGTTGGTTTCTCTAATCACCTTTTCAACCACTTCCCCAACTGCTTTTCCATCCAACTCTCCATCCACTTCTCCATCCACTTCTTCATCCACTTCTCCATCCACTTCTCCATCCACTTCTCCATCCACTTCTCCATCCACCTCTCCATCCACCTCTCCATCCACTTCTCCATCCACTTCTCCATCCACTTCTCCATCCACTTCTCCATCCACTTCTCCATCCACCTCTCCATCCACTTCTCCATCCACCTCTCCATCCACCTCTCCATCCACCTCTCCATCCACTTCTCCATCCACCTCTCCATCCACCTCTCCATCCACCTCTCCATCCACCTCTCCATCCACCTTTCCATCCACCTTTCCATCCACCTCTCCATCCACTTCTCCATCCACCTCTCCATCCACCTCTCCATTCACTTCTCTATCCACCTCTCCATCCACCTCTCCATCCACCTCTCCATCCACATCTCCATCCACCTCTCCATCCACCTCTCCATCCACCTCTCCATCCACTTCTCCATCCACTTCTCCATCCACCTCTCCATCCACCTCTCCATCCTCCTCTCCATCCACCTCTCCATCCACCTCTCCATCCACCTCTCCATCCTCCTCTCCATCCACCTCTCCATCCACTCCTCCATCCACCTCTCCATCCACCTCTCCATCCACTTCTCCATCCACTTCTCCATCCACCTCTCCATCCACCTCTCCATCCTCCTCTCCATCCACCTCTCCATCCACCTCTCCATCCACTTCTCCATCCACTTCTCCATCCACCTCTCCATCCACTTCTCCATCCACCTCTCCATCCACCTCTCCATCCACCTCTCCATTCACCACTCCATCCATCCATCCACCACTCCATCTACCTCTCCATCCACCACTCCATCCATCCACCACTCCATCCATCCACCACTCCATCCATCCATCCACCACTCCATCAACCTCTTCAAGCATTCTACTTACACGCCTTGTGGAGTGCTTGAAGGCTTGTGGCGTAGAGAAATGATGAATACATTTCATTGTAAAAATATGAATAAAAAGACCAACGGCCTTAATGCTGATGCGAATAACATGAAGTATCATGAATCTTACTTTTCAAAGCGCCAAGACCAGAGAGTGAGGCGCCTTTGTTCAGTCATTAGGTCTTTTCATGGCAGATTCGTAGTGAAAGATTTTTTTGGTGAGATTTCAAGATCTCAAAAAACTTCAATGAGGAAAAATGTTAATTTTTTTATTTTAATAAGATGAAACTAAAAGCTTAGTGGCAAGTTTGAAGAAAAAAAGTCAAAAACAAAAAGTGAAAATGTTTTTTCAGAACTTTTATGAAATAAATTTCGAAAAGATAAAAGAAAAAAAACTTTAAATTAAAAAAAAAATTAATTTTGAAAATTCTTTTTTGAATCAACTTTTATAAAAATACTTCCAAGAAAACTCAAGAAAAGTTCAAAGACGGACAACAAAACCCTCAAAGTCTTCATTGTATGTCTGGCCTGCGGCTAACGATTTAAAACTTTGCGAAGTAAATTGTAGGGTTTTTAATAGAAGTCCTTGGCTTTTCCATCGTAATCTAATGAGGGTGTCTCTGAAAGATCTGTTCTCTGACTTTTTGAGCTTTGCCTAATAAAGAAGGATCATCAGGTCGTAGGGACAATAATCATCTAGTTAGTTAGTTCGGAGTTTTTCTCTTTCAAAAGTTCATTTTTTTATTTCATTTCATTCACTTTTTTTCTAACTTCACTTTTCGTTTTCATTGAATTTTTTTTCCAAATTAAAATTTTTTTTTCTTATCATTTCCGTATTCACTTCGTTTACTTCTTCAGCATCGCTGTTGGCGGTTCACACAGCCTCTCACCAAACTGAAAATACTCCAACTTTTGCCTCAAATCCTGCTTTCGGAATTGAAAAGAAAATGAAATCAATTCCCATTACTTAAATTACCTCCGGACCCATCCATCTTTCTCCAATCCCTGAGCCAATACAAGCCCCCTGCATTCCACGACCCCTCTCAGCGGCTCTCAATTTATTACCTTTCCAGAAAAATTCCTTGATGGGAAGTGACGAATTAATTCAATAGTGGAATGGCTGGGCTGGATTGAGCCTCAGTCGAAGTTAGGATACCTGTTGTAGAGTGGAAATCGTGTGAGAAGGATGACTTGGCAGAAATGACGCTTCAAAGTGATTATAAGCCTGCAAAGGTGCGTGAAAGATTGCAGTGGAGGATTTCATTAGCGCGACTTCAGTACACTTTTCACGCGCGCGTAATCATGAATTCCCGTTCTTTCGTTTCCACTTTGGACATTTTCATGATTTGCAAGCTTCTGTGGCGACACAGCGGTGTGGGGTGCTAATAACACGGACTCACGAAGGAACTTTACAGTGGCACAATGTATCAAGTTTTTGTTAAAAAAACCAAAATTACAAGTAGAAAAATGTGCTTCAAATCACGAGAACCATTCAAGAATCCCGCAAAACGAAAATTTCCGAACAATGAACCGAAGGTTGTGAAATCGCTCAAAAACGCTTTTCAATCGCTGAAAAACAGACTTGTAGCAAGGTGGTGGTTGTGAAAGGAGGAACAAGAGGGGGGTAGCTGGTGGTTGTGAGAGGAGGAGCAGGGGGGAGGAGGTGATTGGTGGTTGTGAGAGGGGGAGCAGGGGAGAGTCGGTGATTGGTGGTTGTGATCACGGCAGGTTACGCCCTTGGAGACCCACAAAATGACTTCCCCATAAACAAAAGCCGCTCCAAATTAGAAATATTCTATTCATGGCCCAGTCCCCACGATGTGCTTCTTATGGAACGCATATGGGAGAGTGGAAGAGTGTATGGAACCTTCTACAAGTGAGACTTGTCTGGGATGCTTTATTCATGCATGATTATGTTTAAGTATTTGAATATTCATGGATGACCTATTTAAAGAGCATTTTGTGGAAGATTGTGCCTAGTGACACATTTTATTTTTCGACAAGTCCGCACTCACGAATTCTTCACTTGAGGTCGTGACTAAAAGCGGCAAGGGGGAATTAGGAAGAGGATGTAAAATGGGGAAAAAATGAGAAAAAAAAAGAAAAAAAATTTTAAAAATAAAAAAAGAAAATGAAAAAAATTAGAAAAAATGAGAAAATAAAAAGAAAAAAAATAGAAAAAATATTAACAAAGTTTAAAAAAAAAGAAAAAAAATTCGTGGCAGAATTGGCCCGAATGACTAAAATAAAATTATCGAAAATTATTGGCGAAAGCTTAACAGGTAACCAGTAATGAAGAACTCAGAAGGCCTATTGAGCCAAACCATTGGCACAACAGAAGAACAAAAAGAGCACTCGGGTTCAATCGATCTTCCCGCAGCGAACAGCCACGACCACCAGAATATACCTTTTTAAACCTCCCTAGAATAACTATTTTCTTGTCTTTGTTGGATTTCCATTTTATTGATTTTTTCTCATCTTTGTGTAGGTTTTTATTTCCATTCTTAATGTGTCTTCGTCTTCATCCTTCCAGTCACCTTTCCAGTTTCACGCTTACGACCTTTGAATGATGAGTTTTCCCCAGTGCACCTTACGTTAGCAAGCATCAATGTCGTTATCAATTAGTTATCAATGTCGTGTGCACACATAAACGCATACACGCATACATACAAACACACACATAAACACATATACATATACATACAAACACACACATATACACACAAAAATACACATATAAAGACACATACAAACATACACATATAAAGACACATACAAACATACACATATGCATACTTACATACGTACAGACAAAACACACTGATACAGACACACAAACACATAACATTACTTCCACGCATGGCGCTTTGAGACTGCAAGGAATGACCGACATAGGGAAGCCTCGCTACGAAGCACAAAAGCAAAGACCACTCTTCTGGAAGGCTCTGAAACAAATTGAGATCTTTATGGCTCATCTTACTCGCTTCAATTTATCATGCATATCTCAGAGTACAATTGATACATCGTTCA
Source organism: Branchellion lobata (assembly GCA_947562095.1). NCBI lineage: Eukaryota > Metazoa > Annelida > Clitellata > Hirudinida > Piscicolidae > Branchellion > Branchellion lobata. The sequence continues at coordinate 9,816,165 of OX387251.1, read as the reverse complement.
ATAAACTCACAACGTATTTCCAATTTCAGGAACATTTTCAATATATTACGTGCCATTATTGTTCATAGTGTGTTTTGTAATTAATTATGGGTCATTGACGCTGATCATATTTTAGGGCATCTTCGGCAACACGCACGCCACAATGGGAGCTTCTGGGGAGGGGGGGAGGGGGGGAATGGGGAGGGGGGAAAAGGGGGAGGGGGGTTAGAGAGATGCTGAGTTGCTGCCTCTCATGCATCCGTCCCAACAGTTGCATGAGCTTTCAATTTTTTTATTTTTTCGATAAGAAACAATTTTTTTCTCCAAAAGCTTTGCAACTTCCAATTTTTTGTCATTTTTTGTTTGAAAAAACGGCCAACAAACAACATTTTTTCACTTTTTTTTTTATCGACAAACGAAGATTTGTCTTGCGGATGTATGGATGATTTTTATCATTTCGAGCGCTGATTAGCGAAGCCTTTTTGTTTTGTGCTTTGGAAATTTTGCGCAGTGTGAAGCAACATATCACCGCACTGCGTTAGTGAACATGTTTTTGGCCAGTTACTCGCTAGTTCAGCGGCCTAAAAAAGCTTAACATCGATGAAAATGCATGAAAGGAAAGCTTTCAGCACTACTTCTCAATCTACATTTGATACCACCGCTGTTACAAACGCTTCCATTGCTACTGATACTTTTACTACTGGTTCTCTTGCTGCTGTTACTATTGGTTCTCTTGCTGCTGTTGCTATCCCTACCACTGCCACTGCTATTCGACTATGCACCTTCTCACGTCTCTCCAACCCCTATTAGCGTACGTCGGAAGGCTTAAGAGGGAGGATTCAAGATCAGAATAACTTGTCATCGTGAGCTCTTAATCTCTTGCCAATTCAGCTCGTGAGAGGCATTGCTGTCGAGACATGTTAACATTCATCAACTCCCCAAGCTTAGAGGACTCGGCGCCTTTCGAAGCTTTTTGAAATTAATGGGCTGTTAAAATGTTTAAATATTACAAAAAAAATAATAAAATGAAATATACAAAAAATTATATTAAAAAAAAAATAATAAGAAAAAATAAATAAAATAAAATAAAAATAAAAATGAAAATAAAACATATTAATGATAATATTATTATTATTTTTATTTTCATTATTTTTAATATTATTCAAAAAAGGAAAAAAGGAAATACACCATTTTTCCTCATATAAAATGGCGAGCGACATTTAGCTGAGTGCCTTTTGAGGCTTGGATTTGAGATTTCATTTCAAAATTGTGATATTATTCAGACAATTTTTCAGAAGAGCTTCAAAGCGGCATTGTTCCGTGACAAGTGTTAACTGGAGCGTGACGAAGTGGAGGAAGCACCGCTCCACGTGGAGTGTTTGAGAGTGGAGTGCATACCACTTCAATAATGTTCATATTTGTATTGTATTGTATTGTATTGTATTGTATTGTATTGTATTGTATTGTATTGTATTGTATTGTATTGTATTGTATTGTATTGTATTGTATTGTATTGTATTGTATTGTATTGTATTGTATTGTATTGTATTGTATTGTATTGTATTGTATTGTATTGTATTGTATTGTATTGTATTGTATTGTATTGTATTGTATTGTATTGTATTGTATTGTATTGTATTGTATTGTATTGTATTGTATTGTATTGTATTGTATTGTATTGTATTGTATTGTATTGTATTGTATTGTATTGTATTGTATTGTATTGTATTGTATTGTATTGTATTGTATTGTATTGTATTGTATTGTATTGTATTGTATGGTATGCAAATTCAAGGTGAAGACTGCAGGAGAGCACTATGGAGTGTTGGGAACATGAAGGAGAATACGAAAGACAATGAGGTTTCAGGAAGTTTTGGATAACTTCGTTATGAGGTGGAAAGCCTCGAAGTTGCTGGAGGAGGGCTGCAAGGTTGCCGAGTTTTGAAAGCTTCTTAAGGGCTTAAATAAAATGAACAAAAAAGCTGCGTGGAAAAGCATTGATCTAAACGACAAACATTTTATTTGAAAAAGCTTTTAAGTGGCAATAAGTTTTTAAACGTTTTCAAAAGTTCCATAGAGACTACGAGGTTCCAGAAAGTTCCATAGAGACTACGAGGTTCCAGAAAGTTCCATAGAGACTACGAGGTTCCAGAAAGTTCCATAGAGACTACGAGGTTCCAGAAAGTTCCATAGAGACTACGAGGTTCCAGAAAGTTCCATAGAGACTACGAGGTTCCAGAAAGTTCCATAGAGACTACGAGGTTCCAGAAAGTTCCATAGAGACTACGAGGTTCCAGAAAGTTCCAGAAAGTCATAAAAATTTTGGAAGGCTCAACTGGAAAGAGGGGTCTGTTGATGGATCTGCCTTTGAATGGCTCTCATTTGTCACATCATCTTCTCGCTCTTCAGCGTTGGGAGCAGCTAGTAGAGCGAATGAATCGAGTCTTTCAAGCTCCCGTGGACTGAGCTTGACTCTTGTGAGGGGAGGTCAGCTTGACACACGCATGATTACTGATGGTTTGAGTGGTTCAGCTGGAATGGCTGAGTGAGTGCAGGTGGTATTTTCAATGAAAACTCTGAAGGAAACAGTGGAAAATCCAAGTGAGGTGGAGTCATTAGGAAGGCAAACTCATTAGAGAAGAAATACGATCACCTCCTTTCTGTATTTAAAAACTTCACCGGTTAGAAACTGATGAAGTTATAGAACTTAAGTTTGCCTTGCAGATGCAAAGGTGTTCGTCCAATAAGGCACCTGCTCACCTGACACGTGAGCTATTGCTAGCTTGTTTGAAAGACAAAGCAAGGTTCGCGAAGGTCGAAAGATGGGCTCCCAACAAGCACAAGTTGAATCATTGGGATTGAAATCCTTCGTGTCTTGCTAGTGTATCGTGTCAGCCCTCGTGAGCGTCAAGATGACACTGCCTGTGCACGCGTGGTGCTTTTGTTCCTCTTATTTATCTTTGCTCTTTTGTATATTGTTTTTTTATTGTTGTTGTTCGTGCCTTTGTTGGCTTTTTGTTATTTATTCATGTTTTGTTGTTGTTTATTAACCTTTTTGTTGTTGTTATTTTCAATGATTCCGAGTAATGTTACTTGTTTTTTTGTTATTTCAAATGTTTCTGTTTGTTTTGTTAATGTTATATTTTTGTTAATATTTCACTATTTGTTGTTGTTGTTGTTGTTGTTGTTTACTTTTGTTGATGTTACATGTTTCTGTCGAAAATGTTCATTTTAGTTTCTATTTTTTTGTCACTTTTTGACACCGATATTGTTGTTGTGTGTTGTTGTTGTTATGTGTTGTTGTTGTGTTGTTGTTGTGTTGTTGTTGTTGTTATGTGTTGTTGTTGTTGTTATGTGTTGTTGTTGCTGTTGTTGTTGTTATTGTTGTTAGTGTTGCTATTGCTGGTTTCTGCGTGCTTGTGAGTCAATAGTAGTTGTTAACATTAGCGGCTGAGTCAATCATCATGCATGGGAGATTTCACATTGGAAAAATGCGTTTCCACTCACAAACTGAGTGATCATTTCTCCTTTTCACTACAAGAGGAGTATTACTTATTAATGACAATGAAACATCTTTGAACAACGTTTTTTGTTACCTTAAAAATCACTTTAAAAATAATCTATTAAAAAGAATTAAGAAATAAGTTTGAAAAATGTTGTTTTTAAATGATATTAAAAAAATGATTTTAGTAAAAGACGTCCAAAACTTTTTAAAAAATAATAAAAAATGATTCTAAAACTAGTTTCAGAACAAAAATTTGAATGACGTCATAAAGTTACAACATTTAATGAACAAAAGGTTTCAATTGGATACGACAAAGACAATTCATTCCACAATGAACTTCCTTCCTTCCCAGACAAAACAAAAACAAGGCATAAAACGATTGACTATTGGTTAATGCTTTCATGAGAGTTTTTCTTGCATAAAACAAAACTTTTCTTTGACTTTCAAAACGAAGACATACTCCATGCGCATGACCCCGGTCTGAGAGCACCCATCAAAACATCAAAACAACAAAAAACAAAACAAAAGACACATAAAAAGCATCCGACTGTGTAAATAAAAAATCAAAAAATGATTTTAATTAAAAATTTAAAAGTTTTTTTCTCAAATGTTTTTCAAAATTCATAACGGAATATTTTTTGTAGCTTTTTTTTATATCAAGCTCGTGGTTGACAAATTTTTTTAAAATTTCTACTTCTTGTCTTTCCAACGGATGTGCTGGCGCTTCAGATTCTGAACAGTTTCAACACAACGCACGCCAAACCACCTTCAAATCATGCCCAGGTGGCTGAAAAAATTGTCAAAACACTGACACCATCAGACCTCCCCGTAATTGGCGAGTTTTTTTCCAATGTGCAAAATGCATGAAGGATAGAAAACTGTATGGTAGCATACTGAGATACAAAACTCAAGATACAAAGTGTAACATACAAAATGAATGATACATATGTGGCATACAAAATGAATGATACATATGTGGCATACAAAATGAATGATACATATGTGGCATACAAAATGAATGATACATATGTGGCATACAAAATGAATGATACATATGTGGCATACAAAATGAATGATACATATGTGGCATACAAAATGAATGATACATATGTGGCATACAAAATGAATGATACATATGTGGCATACAAAATGAATGATACATATGTGGCATACAAAATGAATGATACATATGTGGCATACAAAATGAATGATACATATGTAGCATACAAAATGAATGATACATATGTGGCATACAAAATTAATGATACAGAATGTATGATACAGAATTTAAGATACAACTGGACAGGAGTAAACACAAGGTGCCACGTGTTGACATTCGTACGGACTTAGCGGCTTTGGCAGGCAGCATCGGCGCTGTTGTTTAGTGCCGGGTGTCGGTTGAATGGACTTCGAACAGGCACGTGCAAATTAAAAAAATGATTGAAAAATTGAAAAATGACGTAGTGGAAGATGCAAAAAATGTTTTTGGAAATTTAAACTAGTCAAAAAATTAAAATATAAAAAACAGGATTACTCAAAGTTCCTTGGTGATTTACGAAGCCACCAGCGAGGCTAATTTGCGATATCAATCCACTTAATTAAGCGCTAAAAAATTTTCCAAAGTTGCTTTTTGTTGTCATTTGAACATTTTCTAGTGAGAAATAGAGTTAATTTCTTGCTCAATCCGCAGAACTTGTTCCAAAAAAGCCTTCGGAAAAAAATGGAAAAAACCGTTTGCAAAAGTGATTTTCCAGTTTATATTTCCGTTTTGTTCTTATTTGAGCTCAACAGCTTTCCTGCAAACAACGTCATCATTCCATGTGAATTTTTTCAACTTTTGTGTAAAAAAATTTTTCGTTAAAAAAAAATATTGACGACTTTAGCGCCATTGCTGCGAAGGTGTTTGTTTATAGAAGCCTCGTCCAATCAAAACGACCTGAGTTATTGGGGCTTCCAGAACTGTTTTCTTTATTTGATTTGAGAAAAAAAAAACGATTTGGTTGAAATAGCATTTATTTTTCATTTTATTTTTTCTATTTCACGTTAAATCATTAAGTTTTTGTGCTATAAAGCACTTCCTTTCAGTACCGTCTGCCGCCAAAGACCTCAAAAGGTATCTTGCTTTGAGACTATCATGAGGATTGAAGCGGTGTGAAGCAAGGAAGAGTTCAACATAGCTACCAACACTTTGTGCTCTCTCGAACTCTTCCGAAACTACCGCTTTACTTGAAATAATAACAATATAACTAATAATAATATTTTTTTAAATAATAACAAGAAGTATAATAATAATAATAATTATTATTATTATTATAAAAATAATAATAATAATAATAAATATAAATATAAATAAACAATAGAAGTAATTTTTAAAAAGTTGATTGAAAACTATCACTTCTTCGTCGGGAGTAGTTGGAGCGGGTAGAGACATGAACGACTCCCAAGACCTCCAACACTGCTCCTTCAACGCCACTCTCGGCTACAACAACACCTACACTCACCCATTCGACCACCCTCTCAACTTCTCATGCATCTCTGACACCCAGGCTGCTCCTTCCGAGGGTGAAGCACCCCCCCTTGGATGGACCGACTTCGTCCTCCTCGTCTGCTTCTTTGTCATCTTCGTCGTCGGCATCGTCGGAAACTTGCTCGTCATCGTCCTCCTCATCAGGTTTGTCTTTCCTCTTATCTGTGTTTGTTCCTCTCCTTGTCTGTGCAGATCTTCCTCCTTATCTGTGCTTGTTCCTCTCCTTGTCTGTGCGAGTCTTTCTCCTTATCTGTGCTTGTTCCTCTCCTTGTCTGTGCGAGTCTTCTTTCTTATCTGCGCTTGTTCCTCTCCTTGTCTGTGCGAGTCTTTCTCCTTATCTGTGCTTGTTCCTCTCCTTGTCTGTGCGAGTCTTCCTCCTTATCTGTGCTTGTTCCTCTCCTTGTCTGTGCGAATCTTCCTTCTTATCTGTGTTTGTTCCTCTCCTTGTCTGTGCGAGTCTTTCTCCTTATCTGTGTTTGTTCTTCTCCTTGTCTGTGCGAGTCTTTCTCCTTACCTGTGCTTGTTCTTCTCCTTGTCTGTGCGAGTCTTTCTCCTTATCTGTGTTTGTTTCCCTCATTCTTTTTCTATTATGATCTCATATTTATCAGTTATTCATCGCTAATTTTTCATTTATTATCTTTTGTTTTGAATTCATTTTTTATTCCTTATCGATTCTTTTATTTTATTTAAACCAAATTTGTCTTTTTTTGAAAAAAGAAAAAAAATTTCGAATTAAAATTATTTCATGGAAATAATCAGTAGAATTGGTTTCATCCCATCAACTCTCAACCAACTCCTTGGCACGTCTGGATTTAAATTTTTTTCAATAACTTCGTTCGGACCACAATGTTCAATTGGAGCTGGATTCAAACTTCAGCTTTCAAACAAAGGCTTCGACTTATCAATAATACTTGGATTCTCCTAAACTGACCATTCACAATAGTCCCATGTTGTTTAGTGTTCCAAGGCGGTCTTAGGCAAGGTTAGTGTGAGGGTTGGTGTAAGAGTTTTTATATCGTTTTAACAACTTTCATGAGGTTGTTGTGTAATCGTTTGAGATAAGCAGTCATGAAAGCGCTCTTCTCAGCAGCCAACCTCACAACCTCCATAAAGCAGCAAGGCAGGTTGTGCAGGGGTTTCAACGTCTTTAAGCCACTTATGCCGCTTCATGGACATTGGCCGTTGTGCTGTGGCGCCTTCGTGAGCTCGCAAATGTATTTCAAATGAAGAAAAAATTAAAAAGTTTGAAATATTTCAGTTTGAAGCTTATTACAAAATTTGAATTCGAAGCTGATTTGAAAGCTAATTATAGAACCTTTTTAAAAATATTTTTAAAAGTTCGTTAAGTGGGAATTGTCAGTGCATGAGGGGGTGTAGAGTTGGCACTCGAGTGCACTTGTCCGTTAACGTGTTCGTTTGTTCGAATGCTTCAAAAGTCTGAAAAGCCGCTCGTTTGTATGGTGTTTATTTGTATAAATTGGTCATTTGTATAAATTGGTCATTTGTATAAATTGGTCATTTGTATAAATTGGTCATTTGTATAAATTGGTCATTTGTATAAATTGGTCATTTGTATAAATTGGTCATTTGTATAAATTGGTCATTTGTATAAATTGGTCATTTGTATAAATTGGTCATTTGTATAAATTGGTCATTTGTATAAATTGGTCATTTGTATAAATTGGTCATTTGTATAAATTGGTCATTTGTATAAATTGGTCATTTGTATAAATTGGTCATTTGTATAAATTGGTCATTTGTATAAATTGGTCATTTGTGTAAATTGGTCATTTGTATAAATTGGTCATTTGTATGAATTGGTCATTTGTATAAATTGGTCATTTGTGTAAATTGGTCATTTGTATAAATTGGTCATTTGTATAAATTGGTCATTTGTATAAATTGGTCATTTGTGTAAATTGGTCATTTGTATAAATTGGTCATTTGTATAAATTGGTCATTTGTATAAATTGGTCATTTGTGTAAATTGGTCATTTGTATAAATTGGTCATTTGTATAAATTGGTCATTTGTATAAATTGGTCATTTGTATAAATTGGTCATTTGTATAAATTGAATTGGTATAAAATAATTATTTGTATAAATTTATTTTTAAAATAAAACTGTTGTTTTTATAACTTATTTTCCATAAACAATTCATTCGTAAAACCTTCTAGAACATTTTCGTAACTCCCTTTTCACCAACGTTCATTGTAACTATACTCCCTCAACTGTTTCGGCTGCTGACAATTCAAAGAATTTATATTCATGTTTAGATTATTTTTATGCAATCCTTCCACTTAACTTGTATCCGATTGTCGCTTTGTCACACAACGGGGTATTTGTGTGGCCTGTCATTCGGGGCGCTGCTATTGAAACACCAGCCTTTCCAATCGATTCTTTCCTGAGAACCTCACGTCGAAAGATGTTCAACTACTCACGAGGCTCACTAGAGTGACGAGGCTGCCACGGTTTGCACGTCATTACAGACGTCAAGCCGCGTGAAGAGAAAATAATTGAAGACCGCATGACGGATGGCCTTATGTACGTTTGATGAGATTATGGCATATAATTCTCAATCGGTTTGAAAAAAATGTGGCGTTTGAAAGATATGTGTGGTTAGAGGGATGTGTGGTGTTAGAGCAATGTGTGGTGTTTATGATGTTTGAGGTGTCTGTGGTGTTTGAACGATTTGTGGTGTTTATAAGGTTCATGGATGTTTGAAAACGTGCGTAACGTTTATGATATTTTTAATTTTATGGTCTCCGCAATGCATTTGAGGCTCTGCTGCCCGCAAATGTTTCAACACTCGAGTTGCTCCGCCACTTTTGCAACCTTCAGAGCGTTTCTTGCTCCAAAGGCTAATGCGTCTTACCTTCAAAGGACTTCTCAAAAGGTGGCTGTGGTTTTGAAGAGCAAGGCGTCTGAAGGTTCCGAAGGCGTGGTGCTTTTAGTACTTTCATGTCATCATCTCCTTATAACTTCACATGATACTCCACAAAGAGAAATCTCTTTATAATTTCTTTTAATATCCACAGCGGGAAATATCCTCAATTATCAAAATAGCTACAAAGGGCAGCACCCATACGGCTTTGTTTGGTGTGGTGTGCTGATGGTGGTGCTGTTCACGGCTTGTATCTTCCAGTCTCCATCAGCAACAACAACACCCCTCCGCAGCCTGCATCCCAATCGGCCACCAATGCCTTGCAATTGTTTACTAACACCTGCAGCCTTCTTATCTCAATTCTATTGCTCTTATTGCCGTTCAAACTCCTCCCATTTTATTTTTTGGTATTTTTTGTTATATTTTTTCTAATTTTTGTTTTTTTATTTTTTTCTTCGTAATAGTCATTTCCATTTGTGTTATTATTTCCATTTTCATTAATCTTCTCACTCGTGTTATCGTCTCGAGTATCAATTTCATGGGCGCCGTTGAGCTCACCTGGTAGGCTTTCTCATTAAGTTTTTGTTACTTCAGTACAAAGCTCTTTGTTTTCTTTTATGTATGTACTGTCTCCCTTGCTTACTGTTACTGCCACTGAGATTTCTCCCTTGTATGAATACCTTCACACAAAAAAACTTTCTTTGTCACACTTTGTGTCTTTCAGTTTGTCATGTGCGCATGCGCCTGAGTCCATTACATGTCCATGCACGAGGGTCGGCAGGGTCGTTTGAACACGTGATCATCAAGTATTGAAATACTGAGTATAAAACTGTTTTTGTTGTTGTTGTTGATGTTGGGGTTGTTGTTGTTTTTGTTGTTGTTGTTGTTGTTGTTATTTTTGTTGTTGCTTTTGCTGTTGTTGATGTTGTTGTTGTTATTGTTTTTGTTGCTTTTGTTGTTATTGTTGTTGTTGTTGTTGTTGTTGTTGTTGTTGTTGTAGTTGTTGTTGTTGTTGTCGTAATAAATATTTCTGCCATCACCACCACTACCACTACCACCACTGCTTCCATCACTACCACTACTTTTGATAACATCAATAAAAAATTCAAATAATAAAAAAATAATTTATTTCTAAGTTTTTCTTAAACGCCAAAGCGAGTAATCAACACGAAGACGCCATGTTAAGTACCTTGGCAAGCCTACGTGCACTCCCACGTGGTAGCCTTGAAGGTTCACTTTTACTCATTCTGCAGTTCTCGAACAATTCACTTTTACTCATTCTGCAATTCTCGAACAATTCACTTTTACTCATTCTGCAGTTCTTTGAACCATTCACTTTTATCCCTTCCATCCCGCTTATCGTTCCTTCTTGCCTGCATTTTTCACAGCTTGAGGCTGTTTTGATGATGAAAGGTTGTTTTTTATTGAATTAAAAATATAAATACAGAAATAAAAAAATACGAATAAAAAAATGGAAATAAAATAAAAATAAAAATAAAAGTAATCATGGTAATATTGATAAAATAAAAATATTCAAAGTACATGTTTGTGAGAGTGAGAAGCTCATAAGAAATCATTTGATTCGACTGTTAAGTAACTTCCAAATGGATTAACCTATTTAAACCCTTCAAAATACGTTGATTTTATCTTTTTTTTTTAAATTTAAATATAAATATAAAACCAAATGATTTTTTAATATTTTTTCAAATATAAATATTTGATTTATTGCTAATCTGCGTGTAAAAAAGATTGAAAAGAAGAAGTCGTTTTAAAAAATCAAATTAGCGCTGCCATTACTCTCAGGCACCTTTTCGGATTATTATTAATTAATATTAATTCTTTTATTTATTTTTGATTTTAATATTTTTTGGTCCACATTTTAGAAGTTGCTCTTTTGATTATTCCTGCTTCAATTTGTCTTTTGACCCCTTTTATCGGCTGTTATTTTTATGTTTTTATTTATAGTTATGATGATATATTTTCTTTTTTCTTTTATTTCTTTTTCGTGTATTTCCATTTGAGTACGTAATCCAATTGAGAGATGGATAATTATGGGTGGTGTTTGTGTGATGATGAAGAAGGAGGGAGGCCCGAAGGCTGTTTCTGAGGGCAATAAAGAAGAGCCTTCGAGGAGATAATAATCTTTCAGCAATAAACAATGAAGATAAGAAATTTATTATTTCTTCCAAAAACATATTGGAAATGTGTGTAAACCGAATAAAAACTATCTTGGGGCCGTTTTTACTCGTTGAATTCAGACCAAGTTTTACGCTCGAAATGTTTGTCGAAGCTCTCAAATCAGAGGGGATCCAATTTATTGGACAACCATCAGATTTTGAAGTATCGCAAACAAATTTTTATCAGCAAAATGCAAGTTTTGAAGTTTCCACGTTCAAAAATTGTTCAATTTTTTCAAAAAACTATCCTTGGCGTTTTGACATTTTATTTTGAGATGAAAAAACAAACGGGAAATAAAACGAATCTGAAGCCAATTTACGTATTTTAAAGCCAACCGCCCTTCAATTATGCCCTGATAAACGGAGCGCTTTGAAATTTGAAAAATTTCTTTTGCTAAAATTTATCACCAGCCTAATCGCTTGCCACATTGTGTATGAATTATTAGAGGCAATTTCGAACTAGGAAATGAAATTTTGTCATTTTTGTCAAGTTTCGAAAAGAAAGTTTGAAATTAGTTGGAAATGAAAAAACTGTAGGCGCAAAGCCATCAAAATGCATTAATTTTGTTTTTTCGGGAATTACGTCGTTGGAAGACTATCTTCCACTGCTTACTTATAATGGATTCCCACTTAATCTACTCTATAAATCTTCGCCGCACAACCACACACACACACACACACACACACACACACACACACAAGTGGGTATTTTTCGATTTGTAACACTTCCAACTTGTCTCTGGGATGAGCTACAACAATGTAAATTTAAAAAACCACTACTGCTACCAAGAGCTTCTGAGAACCAAGAGCTTCAGAGAACGAGGAACAGATGCGAGAGAAGTAATCAGAACTCTCTCGAATTTCTTGCTAATCTTTCAACACCCAGTCTTTCTGGAGTTCTGTGTAATGCCTACGAGCGCCCTTGGTTGCTAGCACAAGCAATCGTTATAAATTCATAAGAACAACACCAATGCGATACAAAATGTGCTAGAAGCGATGTTTGTTCAATACCTCTTCTTCCTCTTCCTTTCCTCACTCCTCCCCCTCTTTCTCTTCTTCCTCTCACTCCTTCCTCTCCTCTTCTCTTCTTCACCCTTTTCCATCTCTTCCTCTTCTCACTCTTCTTCCTCTTTCTTCTCTTTTGCTGTTTTTTCTTATTATTATTCTTTTTCTTCTTATTTTTCTTATTATTCTTTTTCTTCTTTTTTTTCTTATTATTATTCTTTTTCTTCTTTTTTTTCTTATTATTCTTTTTCTTCTTTTTTTTCTTATTATTATTCTTTTTCTTCTTTTTTTTCTTTTTCTTTATCTTCCTTTTTTTCTTTTTTTTCATTTATATCTCTTTTTCTTTTCACTTGTGGATATAGAAATTCGATCACGTGAGGGTTAACATTCACGTGATGTCGTTGTGGTTGAAAATGTTGGTTAGGTCTGTTGATTGTGGTTTTTTGTATGGTTTGGTTGGTTGGTTGGGTAAGCGGTTTGATTGGTTGGTTAGTTGGTTGGTTGGTTGGTTGTGTGGGTATGTTGATTGGTTGGTGTGTAGAGGAAAAGGTGGGTTGTGATTGTTCTTGAAATGAGTCCCTTGAGTTAAATCAACGATGGAATGATAAGTTAGCAAAGGAATGATGAATGAATGGTAGATTGTTGGGTTGATGCTGAAGCAGAGGCGAATGGAGGAGTGGTAGGTGGGTTGCTGAATGGAAAATGATGGATAGATAGCTTAATGAATAGATAGCGAGATGAACGAATGGATGGATGGATGGATGGATGGATGGATGGATGGATGGATGGATGGATGGATGGATGGATGGATGGATGGATGGATGGATGGATGGAAGACGATATGTAGATAAAATGATGGATGAATGGATAGTTAATAGGCAAAAAATTAATTTTAATATAAGGGATGAGTGATGGATGGAAGGCTGGAGGAGGAGTGGTGAGTGAAAGGCTGGAGGGGGAGTGGTGGGTGGAAGGATGGAGGGGGAGTGGTGGGTGGAAGGCTGGAGGGGGAGTGGTGGGTGGAAGGATGGAGGGGGAGTGGTGGGTGGAAGGCTGGAGGGGGAGTGGTGGGTGGAAGGATGGAGGGGGAGTGGTGGGTGGAAGGATGGAGGGGGAGTGGTGGGTGGAAGGCTGGAGGGGGAGTGGTGGGTGGAAGGATGGAGGGGGAGTGGTGGGTAGAAAAATAATAAAATCACGTTAGATAAAAAACTAAAAATGAGTGATGGACGTTCCGGATGAATATGGATGCAGAAAATTGATAAAAAGCTCGAAGCAGTTAAAGAGGGGGAAGGATCTTCAAAGCTGAAAATGTATCAGCAGCTTGCAAGGACCGAGGACCAAAAAGTCAAATAGCTCGAAAATGAACCAACCACTTGTAAGAAATTTTTGAAGACAAACGAGATGTTTTTTGATTTGAATCGCAAAGTTATTGTTGGAACCGGAAAATGTTTTCAAGGGAAGCTTAATGACTGCAAGATTTTTGAGAAATGAAAAAAGAAGGAAAGAGAGAGAGAGAAGGAAAAAATAAAAATAAAAGATTGGACAAGAAGAGTAAAAAAAAAGAAAAAGAAAAAGAAAAAAAAAGAGGAATAAAAAGAGGAGATAAATGAATAGAGGAAGGAGTAGTGGGGGAAAGATGAGAAGTAGGAAGAAAAAGAAAATGGTTGAGGATGGTGGAGAGGATGAAGGAAGGATTATGAAAACAGAGAAAAGAAGGAGAGAAGTGAAGGGTGACGATTAATTTTAAAAACAATTTCCAATAAATTATTTTGTTGCTGGAGTGTAAGTCAATAAGAGCCAAGACGTACATGTTTTTGTCAGGCAGACGGCTGCTTGGAATGGCGTGAGCAAGCAAGCACGAAGATGAAAGGGGTCATGTGCAGTGATGAGGTCTTGAGGCCACTTGAAGAATGTTCCAGCATAATGTGAAATTCCGTCTTCTGTGTTTCTTTTGTCCCTCGAAATAACCTAACGAGCATGTGGTCTGTTGAGTTATGAGTGGTTTGCACAAGAATGAACTCGCAGCAATGCATCGGCAATAACCTTTTTAATCAGCGTGCACCGTTTAATGGCCTTTTTGTTCGTTCAATGGAAGTTTTATGCTTTTGAAAGTTTTCTTAAAATTTCTTTGAAATTGTGTTTCGGAACAAGATTTCAATTTTGAGAAAATTTCAATTGAATAAAGTTTCTATTGGACGAACAGAAGCCATCGGAATATGAGAAATGGATGCAAGGTTTATTGGCAATGAAGGGTTGAAAGTCAAATCTTGAGCTACAAACTCATAACTCTGCAGTCAAATCTCCCGTTGATTTCGTTTTTAAAAACAAATTAACGTGATTTTTAGCGCAAAATTATTTTTTTAGTTCAAAAAAGGGTATTTCATGAGTGGGTTTATGTTTTTAACCAAAATTCAAAACTCACTTTAAAATTTTTTTTCAAATTTTTAAAAAAATCTTGCGTTAAAAACCACGTTGAAGATTTATTCAATCCATGAAATAAAAAGCTTCAATGAAAATCATCTTTCCATTCCCCGATCACCACTCCATCAAGCTGGCCTCCGAGAAAGCTCCGTCAACATCAACAAGTCCTGTCGCTTAAGCCCTCCTCCCTCCTCAAATCCTCCCCTCTTGTCCAATAATCATTCTTTTTTTAATGTCGTTTATCTGTAATGTTTTCTATCTCATTAAAATTCTCAGCTCTTTGTGCAGCCTTGTTTATTTTTGTTTTTTTCCATAATTTTTCAATCTTTGTTTTTTTTAATTAATTTTTTTTTCTGCAATTTGCTTACTTTAATTTTTTTATTCTTCAAACTCCTCATTCCTTCTACATCTCTATATATAACCATCCACCCACTCAACCATCCACTCACTCAACCATCCACCCACTCAACCATCCACTCACTCAACCATCCACCCACTCAACCATCCACCCACTCAACCATCCACTCACTCAACCATCCACCCACTCAACCATCCACCCACTCAACCATCCACTCACTCAACCATCCACCCACTCACCCATCCACCCACTCAACCATCCACCCACTCAACCATCCACCCACTCAACCATCCACCCACTCAACCATCCACCCACTCATCCATCCACCCACTCAACCATCCACCCACTCAACCATCCACCCACTCAACCATCCACCCACTCAACCATCCACCCACTCAACCATCCACCCACTCACCCATCCACCCACTCAACCATCCACCCACTCAACCATCCACCCACTCAACCATCCACCCACTCAACCATCCACCCACTCAACCATCCACCCACTCAATCATCCACCCATTCTCAAAGTCACCCCGGCAGAAGCTTCTTTGTGAGTCATTCTTCAGCTCGAAGAGTCATCTATCTTCCTCTCGTCTGCACGTGATGCAAATGTTGTCGAGTGCAGATGGCCGATAAACAATACAATTAAAGTACATTTCAATTTGATGTAGTCCCTGGAAGATCCCACGGAAATGTGACTTACTGCGTACATTTTTATTTTGCGCTAAATAAATTGTGTCGAAACCAAACCTTTTTTTTTATTTTTCTCTTCTTCCCGTAGTTTTTCATCAACCACATTTTAATTTTTTACGAAGAATAGTACTCCTCTTCTCGTAACTTCGTAGCCAGTTGACTTGATTGAGTCACTATGCTTGATTAAAAGGCCGCTTGTCTGAAGTCGAAAAACCTGGCATTTAATTTGCAAAAATGGATTAAACACACACAAATACATACAAACACATACAAATACATACAAACACACACAAATACATACAAACACACACAAACGCATACAAAAAAACACAAACGCATAAACACAAACACAAATGATACACACAAACGTGAAAATACAAAAATATAAACATAAAAAAAAACACATACATACACATAAAAACACACACATACATACACATACAAAAATACGCTCAGAAACCACGTACACATTTGATTTCCAACTCCTCCAAACACACAAATTCGAGAATGTGCAGTCGAACGACAGACCACCTGGGCGACCATATGTCATTGTTTGCAGCACTCAAGGCGCTTCCACTTATGTTATGGCATTATTCAATTAAGTTTCATCCAATGCCTTCTACTCCACAGCTTCCAACCTTTTATTTCTTCCATTGGTCCTTCTTCTTGTTCGTTGGATCTTTTATATCCTCCTTTTCATCTCCCTTTTGTGCCCTTCCTTTATCCCTCCTTTCAATTATTCTACCTTACTTCTTCCTTCGTTTTTTTATTTCATTTCGTTTTCATCTTTTCATTATTCATTCATTCTTTTGGTTGCTTTCATCAAATGATATAAAATTTCTTCTACAAACATCCATGCATAAAAGCCCAGACGCACACACACACACACACACACACACACAAACACACACACACAAACACTCATATACCCCTCCTCAAAGGTTCCCACAGATGCGTTCAGTAACGAACATCTATCTCTTCAACCTGGCTCTGTGTGACTTCTGCTACCTCTGGGGGATCCCCATCACCGCCACCACCCTCTACCACAGGTAATCTAATCTACTCATTAATCTAATCACCTGTATACCATCAACCCACCAAATCTTCCTGCTAATCTCACAACTTGTACAACGCTTATCTGTTATAGGTCCGTGTTGATTCAATCCCTTGTATAACCCTCATTGTCTAAAGGTCAGATTCATCCAATCATTTCATAACCACCGCTCTTGTTCCATACAAGCACTTATATAATATACCTTACTTCCAGCCGTTTCATATGCATTGTCCAACCATTGGTTTCCAGCAATCTTCAAAGAGACCAATAACTACAAAGAGCGCTTTTACTCGCCACTGGGCAACTGGCCGCCACCACTTGGACTCAGCGCATGCCTGGTAGCAGTGTGTAAAGCACCCGAACACGCCACTAGAGCGTTTGATGTAACGGCCGCCTGTGATGACGAAGGATTTGTACTCCTTGCGTAATGTGTCTTCAGGGAGTCTGAAAGGGATGATTTAGGCGGAGCTCGTGGTGTGTGGAAGAATGTCGGTTTAAATATTAAGCGCTATAAAAAGTACATTCCAATATTTATTTCATCGCCTCTTATTTGTGCATTGCATCTTGCGGTGAAGCGATGTTTGTTGCAAAGTAGCGAAGCTTTGAGAAGCTAATGGGTATGAATCTCTTTGAAAGGGAATCTTCCTGAGTCCTACCTTTGTTCAACTTAACTTTTAAAACAGCCCTCGAGTGGAAGGCCCAAAGAAGTCTGCAGTGATCATTCGATCTCATGATAATTGTAATAATAACCATAATAATAATAATTATTATTATTATTACTCTTAAAGCGCCAAGGCAAACTTGCATGTTACTTTCAATTGTAAAAACCTCCCATGATAACCAGAAGGCCTCAGTCGCTTATTATTAAAACTATTATTATTATTATTATCTATATTATTTTATTATATTGTTTTTATGGATATTTTATATATTATGTTAATAATTTTATTACATTATTCCTATAATTTTATTATCTTCTTTATTGAGTAATTGTTTTACTTACATTGATTTCCAAACTCATACTCGTTGTCACTCGTTGTCACTCACTCGTTGTCACTCGTTGTCACTCGTTGTCACTCGTTGTCACTCGTTGTCACTCGTTGTCACTCGTTGTCACTCGTTGTCACTCGTTGTCACTCGTTGTCACTCGTTGTCACTCGTTGTCACTCGTTGTCACTAGGAAGTGGGTGTTCGGGAGCATGATGTGCAAGCTCTTCTACTCCATCACAGCCTCCAACTTCTTCGCCAACGTCTTCACCGTCACAGTGCTCAGTGCTGACAGGTGTGTGCTTGTTGGTGGAGGGCTGGGGGGAGGAGTTGATGGAAGTGGGTTGAGAGGGGAAGGGCTGGTAGGGGTGGGTTGATGGGAGGTGCTGAGTTGTTAAGGAGGGTATGAGCTGGTAGGGGTGGGTTGATGGGAGGTGCTGAGTTGTTAAGAAGGGTATGTGCTGGCAGAAGATGGGTTAATAGCCTGAAATAAAATTAGTGAGAGATTGATTGGTCAGTAGGTTGGTTGGAGAAGGGGTTGGAGGAGGGTAGGGTTGATGAGAAGGAAATCAGAGGTGTTGAAGGCCAGACGAGGCTTTGTGCTGTAGCTGCAAAAGATCTCACGATGCAACGAAAGAATGAACAAAGTAAGAAAGATTGACATAGAAGGCCAAAGCAACAGTGTCTACTGGTCGTTTTTGTGCAATTTTCACTCTACATGTGGCTGAGAAGTGGCTGAAAAAAAGAAAAAAATGTGCGTGACTGTAAAAAAAAATGAAAAAGGTAAAAAAACTTATTTTTTATTAAAATTTAATTACGTTACAATTTGCCTAATGGGTTGGATAAGAGTTCATGTCACCCAACGGAAGTGGGTAGGTTAGGGCGGGAGAGCCTGAGAAGTCTTGTGTAATGCCCAGAGACAGCAGTGAAAAAAAAAGTGCAATTAGGGCGCCATCAAATATTGAAACAGAAGTTATTAGAATTTTTGTATTCTTAAAACTCTCTTTTACGACCAAATCTTGAAAATCTCATTTAATTTTCATCTTCGCAAAAATCTCACATTCAGGCGTTTTATGAAGATTCATTTTGAGACTTTTTAACGAAACATTTTTTCTAAATTTAATTATTTTTGAGCAGTAGTAGGATGTAAATGGATGTTTATTGATGTTAAAGACTTTGAAATGCATGACAACCATCCATTCTTCACTAAATAATGCATAAGACACGAGAAACACTTCAAGATTGATTCAATGATGTCAACACGCAGAGACCCCTCTTAATCTTACTGCCTTTTTCAATCACTGCTTCACAAACAATGCTGTAAATACCGTTTTATATATTTTTTTCTTTTTTTTTTCTTTTTATCTTTTTTCCTCCTTTTCTTTTGTTTTCCTTCTCTTTTTTTTCTCTTCCTTTTCTTCTTTCTCCTCCTCTTCCTCCTCTTTCCCTTCTTTTCACATCGTTTCAACCCTCCGCAGTATTCACCTAAGCCCTTTCCGAAGCTCCATTTACTACCATTTCAACCTCATCTCAGGTCCATCAGTCACTTTGTGCTCATGAGTAACAAACGTTTCTTAGTTTAAGCCGTCACAACTACTATAATTTAATAGAAAATACAAACTTTAAAAACTTTTCAAAAAATTTACAAAAAAGTCTATTTAGACTGTTTGGTGAAATCATTTGAAAACTTTAGAAATTAGGTAGGTGGGTCACTCCGAAGGATGAGCTCTTATTGGTCATCAATCAGACAAGCCTCATCTCGGGAGTACTCTAGAGATATATTTCTCAATACTAATACAACACAAACGTAAAAATGATTCCAACTTTAAGACATTGAATCGAAAAATGAAAAAAACATAACATCCAAAAAACAATTCATACGCGGTATGTTCTGGAGTGGTGGAACAGGCAATTGATGGCCGAAGAGTTGGTACTTTGGAAGGCTCCAAAGACCATAATCTGCACAGGTCATGCGACCCACAACGTCATAAACATACCATTAAATCCGTTTTCGGAACTCTCAACCGCCTGTCTACATGAAGCATCGAATGAAAGTGAATTCAAATCTCGCAGTTTGAGTCCCAGCTTGGGCTTAGCATTAAGCTTAAGCACTACTTTCATTACCAATCACCATCAACTCGTCACCGCTAATGCTATACATAATGGCACGGCAGTACCCTACCCCCACCAGCAGCCCTTGCCTTGTGACCACCAACGCCATCATCACAACCAACCACCATAACCATCATCATCACAACCAACCACTCCCATCACAACTTTTAACCCTATAAACAATTACCATCACAAACACCACCACAACTTCAAACATCACAAATGTCACTACAGTTTCAACCTTCACAACCACCACCACTACAGCTTCAAACACCACAAACAACCACCACCACTACAGCTTCAAACACCACAAACAACCACCACCACTACAGCTTCAAACACCACAAACACCACCACCACTACAGCTTCAAACACCACAAACACCACCAATACAGATATGTGGCGGTTTGCAAGTCGATAACATGGGCCCACTATCGGACCACTAGGCGCAGTTTGGCGGTGTGTCTGGTGGTGTGGGTGATGTCAGTTTGCTGTATGCTGCCCATCAACATGTATGCATACGTCCTCAAAACCGTCGAAAATGGTGCGTTTCCATTGGTTTCTGTGGGGTGGGTGTTTGTGTGCGTGTGTGTTTGTGTGCGTGTGTGTTTTTGTGCGTGTGTTCGTGTGCGTGTGCAGACGATATTTGAAAGAGGAAATTGAAAAAATCAATTGTTGAATGTTTTTCAGTTTAATTACTTGTGAGCATATTTCGAAATATTTCGAATTCAACAACGAGGAATTCGAGGGTTTGAAAGGTATGGCACACATGTGCCTTCCAAATTGCCGTTGAAGCTATAAGGTCGAGGCGGCGGAGGGCAGTGAGACGAGACGAGAGATGTGAAGTTGACAGCGCTTGGGTACTTAAGAAAGCCTAAAGGCTTCAAGGCATGCATTGGCTTGTTATAACACAAGAAATTGAAAAGGACTTTTATTGGTATCAAAATTGACTTTTTATAATACATTGCCCATCAAATGCCTATCGCTTCATGGAGCTTGCGAGTCGGCGGAGAAGTGGGATTCATCCATGTGACTCTCCCACGCCAACTCCCTCCATCAATCCGTCTTTTTTGGCATCTTCAAAAGTTCTCAGTTAACTTTCGACACAGGATTCTTCAGTAGGATGGTTGTGAAGAAGTTATGATCACATGTAATGGGTCATCGTTAACATGTAACGGGTCTTCGTTAACATGTAACGGGTCTTCGTTAACATGTAACGGGTCTTCGTTAACATGTAACGGGTCTTCGTTAACATGTAACGGGTCTTCGTTAACATGTAACGGGTCTTCGTTAACGTGTAACTGGTCTTGGTTACTTTCATTATTTTTTTCTCAACAATTGAGAAGCATTTGAAGTTGCTACACTTTGTCGTGAAGTTATTCATGGGAGCACTCATGAGCAGACATAATGGAGTGTGAAGCCCACTACAAATAAACAACTTTCCCACAATTTCAAACTTTTTAATTCTTACAGAAAACCGAAAAATTATTTTTCGAGTTGCACTAAGCCATTCGGAGCTGCAGACGCTGCAACATGCCGTAGAAACGCAATAGCCTCACAAGTATCAGAGTAGGCACTAATAAAACGGACGTTTTGATCATTCTCTACCGTTTTGGAAGTTAAGACTTGCTCCCAAGACATTTTTGCAGCTACCAAATTTGAACCGAAACTCGAGGCTTTTTCATTGAAACTTTATCAACTTCGAATAGAACTTGAGGTGTGTGTTTAAGAGGTAACAGCGTGTGAGTCAATGAGGTACTCACACAGGGCTGTCGGAACATTCAACTTGCTGTTAATTTTCGTCTACAGCTGCAACCACCAGCTTCTTACATGGCCTCTCAACAAACCACGACTTTTTCATGCCCTTTACTGCAGCAACTTCAGACAGATGTTGAAAATAATTTGCATATCAGATTCCTTCAGCCACGATAACTTCATTGAGGTTTTTATGTCAAGTTAATTCTCTTGCTGCGAATTGAACTTCAGACTTTCGTGTCTTATTGAAAAGTTTAATGACAAATGCATGTAATACTTCCGCGTTCAAACGTCTGATTAACTATTAAGTTTTCGACTTTTTAAGTCTATTCACGCACTCTCATTTTTAAGGCTCAATCGACAAAATGCTGAAGGGTTCTTCACAAATGTTCTGATCAGATTAGCTTAGACCTATTTTTCTTTTATAAATTCTAACTCGTCGCTCAAGTCGCCTCATTACAGAGAAGGTATGACAGTTCTGAGGCATGGTTATGTGTCGCATCAAATATTTATCATCAGTTTTTAGGTCGACATCACTCTCGAAAATCTCTTTCAAACCAACTTTTTGAAGACTTCCTCTTCATTACTTGAAGATTTCTTGTTGTATTTTCCAAAACCGAGTCAATGGTGACGTCATTCGATGACGTCTGCTCATCACTCGTCATCACTAACTCCTTTGTCGTAGTGTTTCATGCGGAAGATCCCCCCCCCCGCAGGTGGAGCGCATGCAAGGTTTACCTCAGCTCCCCTCTGTAAACCATTTTTCTGAATTATGAAAAACAAAAAAAATATAAAAACAAGTTTTTTTCGGACAGGAAAATCCAAAATGTAATCCTACAAACCTTTTGAACTAATGTCACTTTTGAAATTTCATTTTCAACCTTCTGAGCTTATTTGTGGATTTAACTTGACAAAAATTCTCAAAATGAGAATGATGATGACGTGTTTATTATGCATGAAAGATCAAAGACGACCACTCTGAGGCATCAGTTAAAAGGAATGCCGAAAAATGTCTTTTGAAATTACCGGAAGAAAAATGTTGATTAAAAAAATTGAAATATTCATCTCGGACACATTGTTCTCTATGCAGTCACAGGGTGCTTCAGTAACGGCACAGCCCCCAGGGGGCGCTATGATAGGCATTCAGCAAAACCCATCAATATTTGGAATTTGAAAAGAGACTTTTCAGTCGTGACAGATATTTGTTTATCCAATGAAGAATGCTAAAGCACCATTGACCATTCCGTTTGATTCACTGACAGGAAAAGTTGTGAATTGCGAAAATTCAATACCGCTTCTTCCGCGACTGCTCCTCGTTACACCGGCCTCCATCCCAATCTTCCTCGCTCACTCCACTGCTTATAGTTGCTCAAAATGATGGACGGTACTAAATCTTCAAAAACGACAAAAAGTAGAAAAAAAAAGAATATAAAATAAGCTAATCTCATCCAATGGACACATTTGTTATCTCTGATTGCACTCGGCTCAAAGACGTTTTGCTACGAACTCTTTGAAACATGAAGTGCTATGAGCTTAACGAAGGGGAATGGTACCCCAATCACTACAACATGAACACAATCCCCCCATTTTCACCACAACTAAAAGCACACCCCATCACCACCACTACAACCACAGTCACATCCCACCACCACCACCACCACCACCACCACCACCACCACCACCACCACCACCACCACCACCACAACCACAGGCACCATATACGTATCTTGCACGCTTGACTGGACTTGGGAGCGGTACAACCTCTCGAGTGAAACCCTCTTCGTCTTGTACGCCTTCCTCCTCTCCTTCGCCATCCCAGTTCCCCTCGTCTCCTTCTTCTACATCTCCGTCATCGCCAAGCTTGCCAAAGCCGCTACTTCGAAATCCGCCAGTCAAGGTGGGAAGAGAGCTGTTTTGTTGTCGTTGTTGCAGTTGTTGTTTTTGTTGTTGTTGCAGTTGTTGTTTTTGTTGTTGTCGTTGTTGCTTATGTTGTTGTTGTTTTTGTTGTTGTTGTTGTTGTCGCAGTTGTCGTTGTTGTTTTTGTCGTTGTTGCTTATGTTGTTGTTGTTGCTGCTGCGGCGGTTGCTGCTGCTGCTGCTGCTGCTGCTGCTGCTGTTTTTTACGGCCACTTGTATTAGTATTGCTTGATTGTGTATGCTTTTGCTTGATCACGTTCATGGCTTGTGTACGTTAATTGGCACACGGGCACTCTGGCATTAACACTATTACACTCCTGATTGCACTACACTCTCACGCATACATTGACTACAATGCAACCTCCAATATGAATTTCACCAAAATTAAAAGAAGGCAGTTTGGCAAACAAGGCGTAAAGCGAAGCAGGAAGCTGGAGGCTTGCGCAAATAAGAATGAATGAAAGCACAGGCACGGTAAAAAAAAATTTTCCAGTGATGACTTGACGGAGGGACCAACTGAAAGTTTTGTAATGGAACCTTCCGCCCCGATGCTTTTTTAATGCACCTTGTGGCTCCGAATATTCATGAGAGGTTCATGAGGTTCCAATTAGAGTGCATTTCCTGAAAAACTTCAAGCAAAAACAAAATAAAATGTTTCGGATATCGAAAATGCAACTAACGCCCTTGATGCCAATGTTCCGGTGATGGCTCGAATGAGGTTTGAATTCAACTGACCGAAGAATTGAGGTTTTGAGCAGAGTCTCGAGCATGAAGGTGGCACGTGTTAGTGGTGCTTGGTCAAGCATGGAATCATGCATCAGAGGAAGTCAGCGAATGTCGGGAAACTTGCTTCAGAGTGCTTTGCATTCGAAATAGCGAACGCTCCAGCGGTTTTCTTTGAAGCCTTACAAATCGGAGTTATTAATAAGCTCGCTCATGACGAAATAAAGTTACTTTTTATAATTCTATCAAAAGATTTTAAATATAGAAGTTGAAATATTGAAACTTTGATTAAATTAGGAAATAAACATCAACATTAATATAAAAAATTAACAAGCTTGTAGTTGTTTTTCATATAATCTGATTGAAGGATTTTGTAAAGCTTTTAACTGGGTTTATTTTAATCTGATTTAAAGATTTTGTGAATTTTAAAACTAAATTTGAATATTCTTGGTCGCAACTAATTTCCCTTCAAATTGACTTTCAACTTTTCTTGGAAAAGGCTTCAATTTTACGTGTTTTTTAATTAAATCTAAAAAAAGTCGCCCAGTTCTGATTGATTTTTTCAATTGTTAAAATTTTTTAATCAAATTTGAAATGATAAAATAAAATGCACGTTCATACAACGCCAATGCGGCTTCAATAGAACATTTTCTTGAAAATTCAAAAAAATATTTACACCAAAAGAGTTAGGCGTTATGTCGAAACATCCACTTGTCTCATACTCTATGAAAACCTACAAGGTAGTCACCACTTCATACAGCCTGGGCCTTTTGGTTCCAAAAATTTTATTTTTGATATTTTAAAGGACTTTTCGTTTAACTTTCCTTGGCACGCTAGCCACTTCGAAGAGATGGCAGTTCGAGAAAGTTTATTTTCGTGAAACTTTACAATTTCCGAGCTGTGAATTTCAAGTTGCAAGAGGAAATTTGATTTGGAAAATAGAAAAACAATTTTATCAACTCACGATGCGGACATGTTAAACTATATAACATGTCCAACCTTGGTGTGAATGTGATTGAAAAAAAATATTAAAAAATATTTTTGGGTAATTTTTGATTAAAAAGCAATCCTTCCCTATTGAATCTTTTTCACTTTCATCACTCAGCCAACCACCCATGTACCTCACAGTGAAGCGTTCTCAGAAGCGGGTGACCGTGATGGTGCTGTCGGTGATCACGGCTTTCGTGGTGAGTTGGCTGCCCTACTGGGTAGTGCAGATGCTTCTCATCTTCTCGAACCTTACCATGAGGGGTCTCACCACCTTCCTGGCCGTCCTCAACTACGCCAACAGCGCTCTCAACCCCATCCTCTACGCCTTCCTCAGCGAAACCTTCCGCAAGAACCTCGACAACCTCATCCGATGTTCCGCCGTCAGCAAGTCAGCCGCTGTCAAGACCATGGATCCCACCAAGGCAAACGATGAAGACTCCAGAATTCCCATGAGTCTTCGACGTTCTCCCAGCGTGAAGGGAAGTCAGAGGGGTAGTCAGAAAGGTAGTCAAAAAGGAGTGAGTGAGAGGAAGGCTGGCTCGTTGATGGAGGAGGTATGATGAGATGGGGTGGGTGGTGTTGGAGGGTGGGAAGGCTTAATCGCCGAGTCAACTCAATCAGACTCCATAGTAATGGAGTGTGAACACTTCTTTACCGAATCTATTTCCGTGAAGTTACTTAGTAACGTGTTGTACAACAGTGCATCTGTGGCTCCAAGGGTCTCGTAGTTTCAAAAAACTCATACAGGAAGCTTTCCAAATCTACCTGAACCACTGATTTGATAATTAAAAAAAATTTTAAATTGTTTATAAATTTAATTGTTTATAAACTCAAAGTTATGTTATTGAATTTTAGTTTTAGCAAAATACGTAAAAAAATTTCATCTGTCATCTCCCAAGTGGTTATTTACAAAGTATTTTTCCGAAATGTATAGACATTCTCTTCGACTGACGCTATTTTTCACTTTGATCAACATTTACGCCTGAAGCAACATTCTAATTTCTACTTCTTGTTGACAGTCAATCGTGAGAAGACATTGAATTTGTGACTCAGGCGACAATCTTGTGCGAAGGACCAGAACAACTTTCATGTCTGTGCTTCTGTTCACTTTTAATTCTTCGTTGTGACTTTTGCGCTAGATAAACAAGTTTTCATAACTCACTAGTGCTTGTTTCATTGCATGCGCCATTATTGACGCAACCGTTGCGTGGGCTTTTGAACTGACTGTCAAGACTTGATTGTTACAAGAAATGGTCAATCTCCTTCAAATCGCCTCTAGTACAAGTCACGCGTGGTTGCATAATTGGTTGAAAAACAGACTTTAATGTTATAACTCGTTGAATTACGCTTCGCCATCTACGTGACGTCTTGAACGCCAGATAGAACAGGCGCGTAACGTAGAAGCCATTACTGCGCAAGCAGCAAGTAATTAAAATCGGTTCTGCGTCTTTTCGCGGCTTAGTTCCAACATTAAATCTTCAACAGTCATTTTTAGGGAAGTTGCTTATTTTTTGAAGGCTGGAATGTGATGATTGCTTGATGGAGTAGGTAGGGAAGCTTGCGTTGGAGAAAAACCAGATATGTAAGGTAACATAGACACTTCACTTTGCTTTCTATAAAACTCCTGATGACTCTGACCTTCCATGCGAAATAACTATCATATTGCATAGGAAATTCATAGACCGCTTAGTCTATTAGTTCTTATTATAATCTAATCAAAACATTTTATAGCGCTGATTATAGGCTGTTCAAGAGCGCTCAGTACGAATTTTTTTGTTAATTATCAAAAACGCGTTTTTGTTACGAGTAGGAGGCTAGGTTATATAAAAAGATAAAATTGCGAGACGAAATTAGAAATGACTTTTGTTTTAAATAGATTTCAATTTCATAAATGCGTGAACAAAAATAGACGCCCTTAAAAAGTAAATTTCCACAGAAAAGAGACAAACTTTTGAATTATTTAGTGGAAAGTGTATTTTGTAACTATATTTAAGTTGGTCGCTGTGAAAATAATCACATTCAGTTCTGCTGGGGAAGGGTTCTTTCATTTAGGAAGGGGGAAGAACGGAATGAAAAAGACTTTTGAATGCATACCTGATTATTTTTCATGATTTTACGTTGAGTCATTCACTTTTTTCCGATCTTATTGCTATTTCCAGTGCTTGTCAGATTTTTATTCAATAAAGACTTTGAACCAAAAGTATGTTTCTAACGCAAACATTTGAACTATGAGGTAGATAAAATCTTTTTTCGGCTAAAAAAATGGAAAGATGTTGAAAAAAAACGATACATAACAAGAGTAGATAAAAAGCATATTATCTGAATTAATGGTCTAAAGACGATAAGCGATCGAGTGGAAAGACCTTTGCCGTTAATCCAAAAGGCATAAGAAAGATACGCTCGAGAAAAAGAATGAAAACTGATTAAACGAACGGTTTTTATTGGCGTTACCTTTGATACTCCCAAATAAACTAGAAATCTCTGTTGATTTCTGTAAGCTTTCGGTTAAAAACTATTTAAAAAAGTTTTGAATGTATAAAGATTTTTACTAAAGAATTTTTCAAGTAATTTCTCACAAAAGATTGTAATTAATTAATTTGTTACACGGTGGATACATTTTTTCCATTTGATAAATGAAAAATTATTATTTTTCCGACTTTTCAATGCATAAAACAGGCCAAATTTTTCGGTCTGTTTAATATCCATTGACAGCTTTTCAGTCAACCACTCAAAGAATATTTTGAGTAGAAAAAAACTAAAAATGCTTGTAAAAATGTCAAATTCTAACATTAAAACATTGAAAAAAGGAAAACGTGCTTACGTTTTAATGAAAAATATTTTTTTCTTTCTCGAGAACAAAATTTAACTTCATCTATTTTTCTATTCAGTCACTTTATGAAAGTATGTGATAAAAAAAATCCCGAGCGAATTTTTATTATTATTAGCATGGATGGTGATAGTATTATTATTTAGCAAAAACGACTTCAGTCTGAGTTACACAAAAAGTACTCAAAAAACAACAAAGAATAATGTTCTCTGATAATTTTTTTATAGAAACTTGTATGAATGTTATGAAAGTTTATTATACTAAACGGTTTTGACTAAAAGTAAATTCCATTAGTACGACTAAATTGTTTTTTCCGGATATGGGATTTTGTTTAAATAAGACACCTTTTCACTTTCAACACACCTTTTAAAAAGAAGACTTCCACCTGACATTAATGAATCGAAATTTTCAATAACTTCACAATTAGTTTTGTAATATCAAACCTAACTATAATAGTCTGACTTAACTTCACTTGTGGGAATTCATTCTTGAAGTGAAATAAAAAGAAAGTTTGAATAAAACTATTCAAAATTTTGATTCACCATATAATTTGTTAATATGACTCAAGTTATCGACCCAAACTGGAAGGAGTGTCTGAAGGATTCTCCGAAATTCAGGTACAGCTTCTATATAAAATATTTCTGAATGTATTCAGTTTTTTAATATAGTTTTCAAATTTCACATTTTTTTTAACTTCAGCTTTTAATTCAATGCACATTGTGTACAATTATTGAAGCTTTCAAGCTTGTTCCTTTGTCAGTTTGACTGTGGATCTGCCATACGAATGGTTTTAGCATCTATCAATGATTATTTTTAAATAGTTCATTTCCATATCACTTTCCGCAGTATTAAGACATTAAAATTAGACATTATGTCTGAGTTTGTGAGCAAAAGTCAATCAAAATGTTTTCCTTGCTGTTTCTATAACCCTAATTTTGTGTAAATACTTGATTAAATGATATAATAACAACACTTCAAGTGCCCTGTAAAAACCTACTTCATTTTTTTATATAAGCCACAACATTATTTCACTGTCGTTAATTGCCCACAATAAAATATTAATGATGCTACTGAAAAGTTCTTAAGACAGCTTCTCTCAACATTGTCATTTTATATATAAGGTTTTTTTTCCATGTACTGAGCTGGGCTTTTATAGAT
>OX387251.1:9712092-9782092 GCA_947562095.1 Branchellion lobata | reverse complement strand
TATAATACAATCTTTGTCATATACTACAATACAATACCATTTCGTTTCAATTTTAAAGGGTATTTCGTAACAAAATGTGAGCGAGAAAAATATGACGCAGACACTGCATGCATTATTATTATTATTATTATTATTATTATTATTATTATTATTATTCTTATTATTATTATTTTTTATTTTTTATTGTTATTTAAAAATAATTAAATTCATGTGCATGCAGTCGTTGTCAGAGGTGGTTCTGAGGCCTCAAGCGCAACCCTCCTTCAGGAGACATTCTGTCAAGTCACCCTCCTCCCACTCCATCAGGTGTGTGGGAGGGAGGTTTGGTGTGGTGGTGTGTGTGTGTGTGTGTGTTTGTGTGTGTGTGTGTGTGTGTGTGTGTGTGTGTGTGTGTGTGTGTGTGTGTGTGTGTGTTTGTGTGTGTGTGTGTGTGTGTGTGTGTGTGTGTGTGTGTGTGTGTGTGTGTGTGTGTGTGTGTGTGTGTGTGTGTGTGTGTGTGTGTGTGTGTGTGTGTGTGTGTGTGTGTGTGTGTGTGTGTGTGTGTGTGTGTTGTGTGTGTGTGTGTGTGTGTGTGTGTGTGTGTGTGCGTGATGGAGGTTGGTTAGTGTTGTGTTGGTTTGTGTACGGTTATGTATGGAGTGAGTGTGTGTTCCATATCAGGTGTCTGATTCTACCTTATTTGCCCACTTTCAATACCTCCCTCATAAACTAACATTTTCTACTCTCTCTCTCTCTTTCTCTCTTCGTCTCTCAACGCCTCACACCCACTCGTGCACCCTCCCTCACACAGCCACATGAGGGAGATCAGCAACATCGCAGGCAATGACGTATGTTGCGACTGCGGCTGTCCCGATCCCACGTGGGCCTCCTTCAACCTCGGAGTCACCCTATGCATCGAGTGCTCCGGCATTCATCGGTGTGCATGTGTGCATGTGTGCATGGATGTGGGTGTGGATTGGTGTGTGCGTGTGTGCATTTGTGCATGCGTGCATTTTTGCATGTGTGCATGTGTGCATGGATGTGTGTGTGGATTGATGTGTGCATGTGTGGATGGGGGGAGGGTAAATGTGTTGCTGAGTGGTTAAATGGGTGGATGGGTGGTTAAATGGGTGGATGGGTGAAATGATAAATGTCTGAAAGGGGGGTAGATGAGTGGGTGGGTGGGGTCACGGGCGATTGAGTTGGTGAGTAAGTGATGATTGGTGAATTCTGTGATGAATGGGTGGATGCTTTGCTGGCTGATAGATGTTTGGTAGATGTTCCAACAATCCCAACCACCTCGTGACAGGAGCTTTGGAGTGCATCGCTCAAAGGTCAAGTCTGTAACACTGGATGCCTGGGAGTCCGATCAGGTGCTGTTGATGATGATGAGGAGGAAGAAGAGGATGAGGAAGAATAAGAGGATGAGGAGGTGGTGAACAAGGAGGAGGAAGAGAAGGATGATGAGGTGGACGAGGAGGAGGAAAAGGATGCTGATGACAACGCATAGAACTCATTTATAAAAATGCTTAAACAATATTTTTACTTTCTTAATTAATTTCATTTCAATTAGCAGCATAGCACATCTCTTTTCAGATTCAAGTGATGACAGCTCTAGGCAACCACATCGTCAATAGAATCTTCGAAAAGTTTGTCGATGAGTCATCGGTTGCTAGGGCGACACCCAGCTGTAATAGGTGGGGGAGGGGGTCACATAACTTGAAGCGATATACAGTTTTTTTTCCAATTCATTCCAGTTTGAAGTAGTTTTCACATGGGAATACAGAGATTTTAGTTGAAGAAGGTTTTGGCGCTTTATTTCGTATATCATTTACGATTTTTAAATTTCAATTCAAAATTTTTTTAATGAAAATAAAAAGTTTATATACTCTGCAGAGTGATTTTCATGCCACACGCCACCGCAGGGAGGTGAGAGTGGCGTGGATCAGTGAAAAGTACATCAAGCGATCCTTCGTGCGTTGCAAGAAGCCACCCACCTCACGCCCCTCTTCACGCGCCACAACCACCGCCACCAAGCCACTCACCGCCTCAAGCAACCACCTCGCAGATGACGACACAACACCCACCGAAGAAGTCTCAGGTTTTTTGTTTCAAACTAATGAGTTGAACTGTCAGACTAAATAGGTTCAAGTAGTTTGATCTTGAAACAAATTTATCAACGATTAACCCTTTGGAAAGCAGGCCAGATTTTGTTATTATTCAGTTAATCCATTTCTACTACAACTTGCAGACGTACATTTCCAGTTGAATGAGTCGTACCACGAGTCCGTTGGTGAAGGTAATGTTCTTAATGTGTGGTGGGTGTTTGTCTGGTGTTTGTATGGTGTTTTTGTGGTGTTTGTGTGGTGTTTGTGTGGTGTCTGTATGGTGTTTGTGTGGTGTTATGTTTGCTTGTGTGGTTCTATGTGGTTTTTGTTGTGTGTTGTTGTTGTGGGGTGTTTTGTGGTGTTGTTTGGCTCTTGTGTGGTGTTTCAAAGCAGCTTTCAAAGTAAAAATTTATAATGAAACTTTAAACTTCCACAGTCAACAACAGCGACTTGCCACATAGCGTCGTTGATTGGCTAGAGAAGCCGATCGACGGACCAATGAGAGCTTCGCAGCTGTTGTGTCAGGCAGCTGAGGAGGGCTGCTTGGCGGGGATGCTGCGGTGCATGGCGGAAGGAGGAGACGTGAACCACGTGGGGGAAGGTGGCAAGAACCCTCTCATCTGTTCCCTTGCCTCGGTTGCTATGGCATCACATTAATAAATGGCTATCTTTTTAATTTATCATCATCATCATTATTATTATTATTATTATTATTATTATTATTATTATTATTATTATTATTATTATTATTATTATTATTATTATTATTATTATTTTTTTTATTATTATTATTATTATTATTATTATTATTATTATTATTATTATTATTATTATTATTATTATTATTATTATTATTATTATTATTATTATTATTATTATTATTATTATTATTATTATTATTATTATTATTATTATCATCATCATCATCATCATCATCACCATCATCATCATCATCATCATCATCATCATTAGCACCATCATCACCATCATCATCATCATCATCACCATCATCATCATCATCATCATCATCATCATCATCATCATCATCATCATCGAAGGGGGAATTAGCGCCAGTGGAGTTCATGTTGTTGAATGGAGCCAAGGTGGACCAGCCAGACCACAAGCTGCAAACCTCTCTCCACCACGCCGCCATGCTCGGCAATGCTAGGTATTCTTCCACTTTTAACCATGTTCAAGTGTTTCATTCAACAAATGCACTTTTATAGCGCTTCACAGCCATTGAAAGACAGGCGTTTTTTTTCAATGATGTGTGTATATTTTCACAAACGCATGGATGCATGTGTGTGGATGTAGGTGTGCATTTGTGTGCGTGTACGTGTGCATGTGTGCGTGTGTACGTGGGAATGCGTGCATCCAAGTTTCTACACACTGCAGTCAAATTTGTCTGTTGCTGAAGAGGAAGGCCAACCAGCACCTTAAAGACGTCAATGGAAGAGTAAATTTTATTTATAACTTTCAATTCACTTTTTTTTTCATACCACTGGCGTATTTTGTTATTTATTATTATTATTATTTATTTATTTATTTGTAGATACTTTTACATTTGAAAATATGCTTCCACTTTTAACCTTTCAAGGACGCCTTGGCGATCGCCATCGAAAAAGCAGACGCCAACGTGGTAACGATGTACGTGATGTTTTAGTATTTGTTTAATAGTTTCATATAGTTTTTATTAAATGAAATTCATTTTATTTAACAAACTTTAAATTGTTTCAAACTTCGATTAAGTTAATTTTTTTTTAATTTCCAAAAAAAAAAATTTTCACTTTCCAGACTGAGGGTTGCTCTTTTGAAAAATGAGATGCGGAACAGCGAGGGTGGTTTCGATAACGCCAGTGGGTGGCCATTCGCCATTTATTGTCATTACATGCTCATATATTTATTATAAAATTTATTTAAAATTATTTATTCTATTTATTATTTTGTCTATGCTTACAAATATATTATGAAAATATTTTTATAATATTTTTATATCCGCCATCCCTCCACCCACCGACTTGACCCCAGACGAGGATATGTTTGCGGAGGTGTTCCGGGACTTTTCGTGCATCAATTCCACCAAGAACCTCTCTTCCTACGTCACTCACGCCAGCACCATCGGCAGTGTTAGTACTAGTGGTAGCAGTAGTAATAAAGGGGCTGGAGGTGGTGGTGGTGGTGGTGGTGGTGGTGGTGGTGGTGGTGGTGGTGGT
Source organism: Branchellion lobata (assembly GCA_947562095.1). Lineage (NCBI taxonomy): Eukaryota > Metazoa > Annelida > Clitellata > Hirudinida > Piscicolidae > Branchellion > Branchellion lobata. Next base: position 9,777,792 of record OX387251.1, on the reverse strand, counting down.
GGTGGTGGTGGTGGTGGTGGTGGTGGTGGTGGTGGTGGTGGTGGTGGTGGTGGTGGTGGTGGTGGTGGTGGTGGTGGTGGTGGTGGTGGTGGTGGTGGTGGTGGTGGTGGTGGTGGTGGTGGTGGCGGTGGCGGTGGCGGCGGTGGTGGTGGTATGCTGAATGTTGGCGCAAATGGTGGTGGTGGTGGTGGTGGTGGTGTGAATCTGAACGTTAGTGTAATTAAAAGTGGTGGTGGTGTTGAATACACAGCCTCCAAAAAAGACAGCACGTTGAAAGCGGTTGCAGAAGCTAATGAGGAGGCCGGCAAGATTAATTATTTTCGCTCCGAAAATAGCAATAATAACATTAATAAAAATATATATTCAAATAATAATAATAATAATAATAATAATAATAATAATAATAATAATAATAATAATAATAATAATAATGATAAGTCTAAAAATGCACCAAACGTCACTTCAACAGACGACGGCAACATAAGCAATGAAAATGCTGAAAAACTAACAACAACAACTTCTAGTACTACTTATATAACTGCTTCTCCTCCTCTCACCACTTCTACTACTACCACTACTAATACTCATAATAATAATAATAATAATAATAATAATAATAATAATAATAATAATACAAATCCAACAACGCCTTTGCCTTTGAACTCCCAATGAATGTATTACGTCTTGCCGCATCAGTGTCACGTTCGTGCAAATGAAACAAACGCCTTCATTACTAGATTATTCAGTAGGGGTCGACTTTTTTATCGTTTTTATAGGCACCAAACTGAAAAGCTTATTTAACTAAAGGATCAAATGAATTCTGTTTTTAGAAAAATTCATTAGCTTCTGATGTATTTTTGGTTTTAAACTTTACGATTATTGCAATATTACATCGAAAACGCTTTCAACTCATCATTTTCGCCTCCGATGTCATTTCCAGTGCTTCTTTTTTGTGTATATTATAATCATAGTAAAATTTATTTTCATTAAACTTATCAACCAAACTAAATAAAAGATTATGTAAAGAACTCTATAAAAAATGCAATGATGTTCAGAGATTTTGATTAAATGATTTTTAATAATTTTTTTCTAATTTTTGCTCAAGCTTGTTCTCAGTCAATCGGTATCCCCTGTTGGCTCTCTGAGACTGGTATTAGGTGGAAGAGTCGTGTAGGAGCCTTTTCTATCTTTTTCAACAAGAATTCTCATCGGTTAATGGATTTTGTGACTATCAGAGCAGGTTGGTGAAAATAGCTAGTCTTTCAAATAAGTCAAAACTTAGCGCATCACTGGTTTAAATTTCTTACGTTTTCGCTCAATCGGCAAAGATGGAATTAAGTGAGACCCAGGCTAAACCAGCAGAAGAAACGGTGCCTTCTACAATATCCTTAGAAGGTTTGTTTCATTAGGTTTGATAGTAGACATTCAAACTAGTCTTTTCAGCTTCTGTAAATAACAGATGTGTTTTGCATGACATGATAACTGTATTTCACGTAAAAGTATTTATTGATTGAATAATAGTATAAAAAGTTCAGACGCTTTTAAAATTATTGAGATAGTAAAACCAAAATACAATATTAATTCGTTTTTGTGAACCGCAGTTTTACAGACTATCAAGGAGGCTCAGAGACAACATGGAATCAGGCACTCTGACTACCAACGATACAGGTTTTATTTATTCCATACTACCAATAAAAAATCAGTTTTTGAACTTATATCTGAAAATTTTTCATTAAAATTTTTTAAAAATTTCAAAATCTTTAAACATTTTAGTGTGCTTCAATCATTCTTATATAACCCAGTATCAAGTAATCAACTTCCACAGACAGTACTGCTCCCGCAAACTGCGCAGGGTTCGCAAGGTGGTGAACTTTCCTCAGGGCACCAAACACAAGGTGCATGGCAAGATGATTCCAGCTGAACTGGTGAAGGAGCCTCGGTGAGCTCCATTGGCACTGCTTGCTTATGCACATGAAGAATTGCTATCTCATCAACATTCATTCATTTAATCATCTAAATCCTCTGGTTTATTTATAACATCTAATTATTTATTCATTTTCAATTATATTTCTTATTTCATTTTATTTTTCATATTCTTACAAACATTGGATTGTTCAACTCTGCACCACCACAACAGATGTCTCATCATTCCACTCATGAGTGCAGAGCGCAGTTGGGCCTACTCCATGCAGCTCAAGTATGAGGCAAACACCGAACCTCGCAAGGCCTTTCACATGAGACGCCGTCTCAAGAAGGTAGTCTCCTTGCCTTCATTCTTCCATTCCTCCATCTTTCATGCCCCAGTGCCTTCATGTTAAACATAAATGCCACTACAGTAGTATCCATATTTGTATTTTAGTGTATTAAGGGTCGTTGTTACTCTAAAAAAATATATGAATTTCCTTACACCACCCTATTATGCTGTAATATCATACCAGTCTATATTTACATACAGTGTTAAACAGGCAATATCACTGCACAGGCAGTGCAGCACGCAGAGCATTTGCAAGGGGTGGCAGTGGAAGGGGCCGTCAGCTGTGACGCAAGAACCATCCTGGAAATCAAGGTGGTGTGCTTCTAGAGTGGCCATTGTTGCTTCATTCATTCATTTATCAACTCATTTATCCATTCATTTATTCCCTTATTTCTTCATTCATTCATTCATTCATTTATTCCCTTATTTCTTCATTCATTCATTCATTTATTTATTCATTTATTCATTCATTTATTCATTCATTCATTCATTTATTCATTCATTTATTTTTTTATTTTTTTATTTTTTTATTTAATTATTGACTTACCTTACGATGTTTTCATGTCCATCTGGTTTTCCAAATTAATCTTAACAGTTCCATGGTTAATCACCACAACATTACCACCATCACTTCCAACAGTCTTACTGTGCCTGGATGAAGGGTCTGCTGGCCTTTGAGTACCAGCAGTGGGAGGGAGCTCTTGACCTCTTCAGAACCTCCAAGTAGCATGTTGCTGTTACTATGGTTGTTGCTGTTGCTGTTGTTGTTGCTGTTGCTGTGGTTGTTACTGTAGTTTTTGCTGTTGCTGTGGTTGTTGTGGTTGTTGTGGTCTTTGTTGAGTGACTGTCGCTGCTTATGTTATTTTCATTCATTTTTTGTTGCAAAACTAATAATCTACAACAACCTGTTTCAAAGTTAACTTCAAAAATTGTATTAATAATAATAATAATAATAATAATAATAATTGTTTTTTTAAATCAAACAACAACCCACCACCAGGTTGATCTGTGAGAAGTTGTGTGAGGCGTTGGTGGGCGAAGCGAAGGAGTTGTATGTTGCCAGAGGCGAAGAGATGAACCCGAATATCAAGTGAGGGTGTCCTCTAACGAATAAGATTTATTTATTTGCTTATTAATTTATTTATTTATTTAATTTCATTATTGTCGTCTTGGTTGCTTGTTTTGGCGTTTTTAAGGTTATTTTTATTATGATTCATCATTTTTATTCATTTATTCCCCATTCCGTGCACGCAGGTATTGTGAGTACGTCATAGGGGGGGACGCCTCTGCAGTGGAGGACCTGAGGAAGATGAGGCTGCACGTGGCTGTGGAAGATCCCCTCACCTCCAAGCTCGATGTGTGTGTGTGGGCGTGAGTGCATGCATCTGCGTATGTTTAGCCATATGCATTTCTATCCTCTTCTCCTCCTCCTTTCTTCTCTACCACCAGGAGCTGATAGAGAAGACGAGGGAGAAGGAATCAGCCACACTGTCCGAGGTGAGTTGGCTGGGCAGAACGGTGGCGGTCAAAGTGCCTCTGGTGCGCAAGGCCATCACGCACGTGTTGGAGCAGAGAGATGAAGCTTTTGAGGGGGTTTCCGAGGGCGGTGTTCGAGGAGCTGCCAAGAAGGACAAAGGAGGTGGTGTGGTCGAGGGGGAGGAACAGCGCCTGCTGATGCTGGAGGGCGTGTTGAAAGAGGTGATTGATGCGCAACAAGCGCTCAAGGATGAACACAAGGAGGACACCGTGAGTGCTTCTGTTTGCGTTGGCGATGGTTCAATGATGGTTCATTGTGGTGGTTTAATGGTGATGTTTGTGGTGCTTTAATGATGTTGTTTGTGGTGCTTTAATGGTGTTTGTGGGGGTTTAATGGTGTTTGTGGTGCTTTAATGGTGTTTGTGGGGGTTTAATGGTGTTGTGGGAGCCTTATGATTATGTATTATGAGGGTGGCCTTGACTCATGCATGAGACAACTCCTCATCACAGGTCCTCAAGGCAGTCTCCACCAAGTCACAATTGCCCGACGAAAAGTCAGTCCTTTGCACCTGTTTCCTCCATCCAGCCCTCTATCTTTCTTTCATTCATTTCTTTTTTATTCCACCTTCCATATTCTCCACCTTCCATCAATCATGCTGGTTCCAATGTCTTCTTCGTTATTTCTGAGTATCTCTCCCTTTACCTCTTCATTCTAATCCCTTCATTTGTGCTTGCGTTCATGAATTCATTCGTGCATGCATCCATTCACACATCTATCCATGCATCCATTCACACATCCATTCATACATCCATTCACACATCCATTCATACATCCATTCACACATCTACTCATGCATCCATTCATACAGACTCACAGACGCAGCTTACCTGTTCACCTACCTGATCTTCCTGCGTCAAACCACGTCCATAGAGAGGTCTCTACTAATGATCAAGCAGATGAAGAAGCCTCAGGTGAGCACTGGTGCATTGGTGTGCCATGCATTGTTGCATAGGGAGATGAATGGGTGAATGAATTTTTGAATAGGCTAATAAATGGATGAATTATCGAATGGTTAGCTGAATGAATGTTGGATTGGCAGATGAATAGATGGATAATTAGATGGTTGGATGGGTTGGTGGATGAATAGATGGATAATTAGATGGTTGGATGGGTTGGTGGATGAATAGATGGATAATTTGATGGTTGGATGGGTTGGTGGATGACGAATGATGGACTTTTTCGTTCAGGAGGCGAAGGTGAAGTCTCAGGACTTCGCAAGGCTCTATGACGTGGTGATCCAGGTGGGTGCGTGAGTTCATAGGGCACATCTAATAGCTTAAAGCTTCAATACTATAATAAAAATAATAATAATTTTTTTTTCCTAATATAATGGTTTATATAAAAATAACTCAATGTTTGTTGAATACATCATTTTTTTAATTTAAATTTATTGTTTTCGTCAGAATCTGTCTGACATCTCTTCGTGTCCAGGCATCCAGGCAGACTTGCTTGAGCAGGTCAACAACCTCGCAATTGCGTACAAGGCCTTCAAGTCGGTGTGGTTGTTGGTGGTTGCTAGTGGTCGTTGGTGGTTTTGAGTGGTCTTTGGTGGTTGCTAGTGGTCGTTGGTGGTTTTGAGTGGTCTTTGGTGGTTGCGAGTGGTCTTTGGTGGTTGCGAGTGGTCGTTTTTGGTTTCCAGTGGTTGTGATCGGTTGTCGGTGGTTGTGAGTGGTTGCTAGTTTTTATTAGTTGTTAGTGGTTGTTAATTGCAGGCGATAAAATTATTTGACTGCTGAAACGACAAAATAATTTTTTTAATTTAATGTTCTCGATACAATTTCAAAAAAATTTCAATTCAACTTTTGAATTTAATCGGTATATCTCAACCAACGGCCAGCACACAATCCCGTCTACTAACAATCTACCTCCATTCATTTTCAATCTAATCGATGCATTTGTATGGCTCTCTTAAGCAGTTGCTCAAAACATTACCAATCAACCTCCCCCTCCCAGGTGTTTCTACCTGGCTGACCTGATGAATGGCTTGCGCAGGTTTGCCGACTCAATGGCACTTTACCACCGCTGCCTCACGTACGCAGGCCTCTTCAAGATCCCCCACCACCTCATTGATCCCCAACTCAACAAGATCACCCCCGTTGGTGCCACCACTACTCACTCGTTGTTGTTGGTGTTGTTTTTGTTGTTGTTGGTGTGTGTTTGTTTTTTTTAATCATTTTTTATATTTACTACAAACTTATTAACTCGCTACAATTATATTTTCCACCACATATACCTCCATTCTCCTCACCACCACGCCACACCAAAACTTCGCCACGCCAAACCCCAATCACACTATACCACAACATCACCACACCACCACCAAACATCACGACTACACCACCACCACACCATGACTACACCACCACACCACCACTACACTACACCACCAGAGCAGCGATGACTTGACCCACCTTTCTGAGGAGGCAGAGGTGCTCAGGTACTCTGCTCACGCTTCGTGCATTCTTGACGCTCCGTCCAATGAAGCTGCCGCTGCTACTACTACGTCCCCGCACGACAAGGTGGCTGTGGTGGCTGTGGTGGCTGTAGTGGCTGTGGTTATTTTGATGGCGTAGTTTCGAAATAATCCGAGATTTTTTTTCTCTTATTGAATCAAATCAAGTTGAACGCTGGTAATATTACAAAGCGCTTGTTGACTCCATTAATTATTCTATTCATCAAAATAATCGATTTGGCTTGCAAAATGCTTCAACAAATCGTTTCGACATTTTTAAGGTTGCAACGTCATCAATTCACCCCCTCACTTCTGCCACCACTGCAGCCCCTGATCGATCGCCTGCACGAGTACAGAGACGCCACTTCAAGCGGCAGCAACAAGCGCATCATCCACCTGCCACCGGCCTTCGAACCCACGTGTGCCAAGCCCTTCTTCTTCGACCTCGCTCTCTCGATGGTCGAGCTGCCCTCTCTCGAACATCTGCTGGAACAGAAGCAGTCGCAGTCCAGCATCACTGGCTACTTCAAGAAGTGGATTTGGGGAGGGGGCGACAAAGCGTCTGCATAGGCGTCTGTCGTTGCTGTTGTTGTGCTTTCCGACCTTCAAGGTCGTGTGTTCAAGCTTGGAGGGGTGGATACTCGGAGTGGGTGGTTGTGCGAATGATGCGTCATGTTTGAGTTGATGTACTTCTGATGGCCTCACTTCCTCAATGGAGTGGGGAAATGTTTGGAATTTCTAGCGATTAAAAAGTTCAATGATTCAAATCTGTGCTTGAAATTCCAAAACTTTTGTTCTTAATTGAAAATTCAATTAGTCATTCCTTGCACTCGAAATTCTATTCAGAGCGCCTTTGAAAAAATGCATAGTCCCAGACGGTTTCCTAGCGGATTAGGCGATGAGCCTCTCACGTTTGTGCCTTTAGCTCTGCGTACGACCCGGTGCTACTCAATGCGTGTGAATTTAAACGACAGAAGTTCGCGTTGTTAAAAAATGACTGAAAAAAGCGATTTAGAGTGTGGCTTTTGTGATTTTTAATGAAAATGCATGGACCCGAACATTTTTTTCATTATTTTTATATAACAAAAAAAGTTTAGAGCTTTTATGGTGGTGGGAAGATTTTATTGGAATTTTTATTTAATATAGAAGCGTCCAAAAGATGTACAAATTAATGAATATCGGAAAATCGATTTTTAAAAATTACCTTTGCCGGCGCAAATATATGCCAGCCTCGTAATTTGCCTACCTTAACTATAATCAACCTTTCAACTATTCTGCCTGGTTTGCATCATCAATGCAAACATTTTCAGAATCGGGAATTATTCAATTTGCAGAAGCATTTTGATTATGCATAGGCCGGCCTGCTTACATGCCATTGTGAAGATAGCGAATGAGAGGGTGTTCCAGAGCTTTCAGTCATATGTTAACCTAAAAACAAGTTAGTATTTAGTAGACTTCATGAAATTATCAAAGTAAATTCATGAGAATAATTTTATGCAAGCGTATTTAATGTGTTCGTAACCATATTCAGGTTGACGTCATAGGAATGGTCGAATCTTTAAAAAAAAGAATAATGGTAAAAAATAATTCATTACGAATTCAGTCCGAAACTATTGAAAAAAAAAGTTCAAATATCGGCATAAATTGATGAAAAAATCCTCTCAGACGTGCTTTGCAGGAAGTAGAAAGACGCATGTAATTAAAAGGGCGTCGTTTAATTTGTCATAAAATAATGGCGTTTACTTTCTGAAGGGGTGCAACGATCGAGACAGGAAATGCTGATAATGAAAGGTAACTGAAGCCTGTGAGGGTTCGAGGGCGTGAAAGAGTGTGGTATGTACACGTGCGTGGTGAAGATTCAAAATGGACTCGCTACGTCTAACAAGTTAAAATAGTCATTCCTTGTGCAACTTCATTGCACTCAGAGAACTAATCTATCGGTAAAAATGGGTACTCAATTCCCGTGACTATCCATCCATCCCTCCCCCATCCATCCACCCATCCATCTATCGATCCATCTCCCTTCCCACTCATCTATCCATCCATCCATCATGCGATCAATCCAGCCACCTTCCAATAAATCAGGTGGCCTCCGTTGCAGTACTTCATTTCAATGATGAATTGGTCCATAAAACAGCCGACCAGCCCCGATACTCGCCGAACAACACACGCAGTTTGTTAGTGCACAAAAATAGTATTCGTTTCAAATTATAATTTATCGCTTCTATTCTTTTTTTCTTTTTCAACGCTACTCCCGTACTTTTTGTTGTTAGTATTAGTAGAAGAAGAAATGTTATTAGTAGTGGTAGTAGTAGTAGTTGTAATAGAGGTATTATTATTATTAGTGTTTGTGGTGGTGGTGGTGTTGTTAGTATGATTGGTACTGGTATTCGAGTAAGTATGATTGTGGCCGCTGTTGCTTTTGAGGCCGTTGTGCGAGTTGAGAAGGGGGTGGCGGTGGTAGTAGGCGGTGGTCGGCGTCACAACGAAACGTTTCTTCTTGCCCTTGCGGCTTTTCTTGGCGGCCTGGAGGTTGGACGCCCCTTGAGCTGACGAATGGTTTTTGTTGACCTTACCAGCGGCACTCTTGCTCGCAACAGGGGTCACCTGATCCACCACGTGTTGTATGACGCTAGCGTCATCCACGTCATCTACACCGCTGCTGCCACTACTTAAACTCCGCCAGCTGGAACTGCTGCTGCTTCGTTGGCTACTGACAAGCTCCGGTCTATTAATAGCACTGACGTCATCAACAGCGTAGCCGTCATTAACTTCGTTTGCTGCAACATCATCCTTGCGAGCCACTTCGCCATCTTTGCTATTACCCACGCCACCATCAACACCACCATCAACACCACCACCACCCCCTGCACCACTTTTATTAAGACTACCATCAGCACCATCCACCAAATCGGTCAACTCGTCAATGAGGATGTCGGAAGGCGAAGTGACGATGTTGTTGACACTGACGGTCCTCAGCGTTGCAACGCCACACGACACCACCATGGGAGAAGGTGGAACTGGGTGAGTGTGGTGCTTGGGTGGAGTCTGTGGTGGCAGGCTGGAGAAGGGCAGATCACTGGGAGGAAGGATGGACTTGTTGGGGAGGTCGGCTGAAGGAGAGGTTGGTGATGATAGTGATGTTAGTGGCGATAGTGATGACGTCAGTGGTAGCGATGATGATGACAGTGGTGTAGATGTTGCTGATGAGGGTTGTTGGTCTTGTGGAAGATTAAGAGAGAAGCCGGTTTTGAGATGTTGCAGAGGAGATGAAGGATTGGCTGGAAGGGTGGGAGAAGAAGGATCTTGCAGGGCTGGTGATAGATCAGAAGCTGGTGAGTTGAACTGGCTAGGTTGGCACTCTTGAGGACGATGTTCTTGGTGGTCGTTAGTTCCATTTTGAACAGAACTTTTCAAATCTTCTCTGCCGCTTTCGCCGTCAGCTTGGAGACCTTTATCCTCCTCTCCATTCTCTTCGCCACTCTTCTGCGCAAACCCCACTTCTTCTTCTACTTCTTTCTCCTCTTCCTTTTTATTTTTTTCCTCTTCCGCCTCCTTCCGTTTCCTGAGAACCGCTTCGGCGTGTAGCTTGTTGTTGCGGTTGATGTAGTTGGAAATGTCCACCATCAGTTGCTTCTGCTGACTCAAAAAGTTCTTAAGTTTCTGGAAGTGGTTAGTGGTGGTTGGTTGTGGTTGGAAGAAGGTGGTTTGGTTGATTGTGGTTGAAAGTGGTGGGAGGTGGTTGATTGTGGTTGGAAGTGGTGGGAGGTGGTTGATTGTGGTTGGAGGTGGTTGCGAGATAGAAGAGCAAACATTAACGGCTAATGTGTTGATGTAGTCTCACTCAATCGCACCTGTACAACACGAGACAATGAAAATACGATGAGTATTGATATGAGATAGATCACGACACTACACCACGCTACACCACACCAGACCGCAAACGATGCATAAACCCACACGAAACCTCACACCAAAGTCCACACCTCCACACATCCCACCAAACCACACAAGAAACAACCACACACATTCTCCTTCTTGGGGTTCTTGTCGAGGTCGAGTTGCAGGAGGGAGTGGTTGACCTTGAGAGACAGAGTGAGCGCCATGACGCCTCCAGTGCGGATGTCATTGCCTCTCAGGTCCACCCGCAACAGACTGCCTGTCTCCGCTATGTACTCTGCCACAGCTACCGCTCCTGTGGTGTGGTGGTGAGCATGATGATGACGAGGAGGTAGTGATTAGGATGAAGAGGTAGTGATGATGAAGAGGTAGTGATGATGATGAGGAAGTGGTGATGATGAGGTGGTGGTGATGGTGATGTTGAGGATGACGATACCACAAACGGTTAAAACTTGAATTCAACATGCAGGTTAACCACCTTCAATGATAAACCACCACCACCAGGCCACCACCACTAAGCCACCACCACCGAGCCACCACCACCGAGCCACCACCACCAAGCCACCTTCGCAGGTGAGACGGCAACTTTGGAGACCAAGCTTCAAGAGGCTCCTGTTCCTGATCAGGGCATCTTTCAGGCAGTGCACCCCTTGAAATAATAAATGTTAATTTGTTTAAATTAGTTTCTCTAATTTGTGAAGCGCCAAAGCAAGCAGCTGAGGCACCACCTTCGTTGGTGAGGCCTTGGTTCATACCCAGGTTCAAGCCTAAAAGCACCTTTGATTCCATCTGCGTGTGTGTGTGTGTGTTTGTGTGTGTGTGTGTGTGTGTGTGTGTGTGTGTGTGTGTGTGTGTGTGTGTGTGTGTGTGTGTGTGTGTGTGTGTGTGTGTGTATGTATGTGTGTGTGTTTGTGTGTGCGTGCATGCATGTGTGTGTATATATGCGCGCATGCGTGTGCGTGTGCATCAAAAAACAGACCTGCAAGAGGTTGATAAATAACCAAAATTGAATACTGAACAACCAATGAAATAATTAATGAATCTTGTGACTGAGAGTAATTTTTGAAATATCAGCCAATGCGCCTATTGAAACAGTAGCAAGCACAAGAGACAGACAGGACCAAAGCATTGGCGAGGAAGGGCATAGACTGGTGGGAAAGTTGGTTGTTCCACAACACCAGCGTCTCCAGCCCCCCCTGGTCCTTGCTCTGCTCCAACAAACCATTGCTCAGCCGCTCCATCCCTGCGTCCTGTGGTGTTTGTGGTGTGGTGCAGTATGATGTAGTGTGGCGTGGTGTGTGTGGTATGGTGTGTGTGGTATGGTGTGGTGTGGTGTGGTGTGATGTGGCGTGGTTTGGCGATAGTTAATTTATTCATAAATAAAATCAAAGAAATAATTTAACGTGAATATAAATATGAAAAAGTAAACTTCGAAGAAATAATTAATAAAAAAGAAAGGAGGAAAGAGAAGAAGAAAGAAAGAGAGAGAAAGGAAGAAAGGGAGAGAAAGAGAAAGTGAGAGGAGGAGGAAGAAAGGTACCTGGCAGTTGTTGTTGCGGAGGTCGAGGAGCTTGAGGGAGCGGTTGAAGTTGAGAAGGGAGTGGAGTTGTAGGCAGTCCAGTGGAACGAGTTTGTTGTTGCCGAGGTACAACTGCTGCAGAGTGGTGTTCACCTTGAGAGCCAGAACTGTGTGTGTGTGTTTGTATGTATGTTTGTGTGTGTGTATGTGTGTGTTTGCATGTGTATTTTTTTGTGTTTGACTTAGAAAAAAAAAACCCTCACAAACACCCCCTCTTACCGAGAGTGGCGAGAGGTCGTCCGGACATGAAGGCATTCTCGAGTCGCAGGACCACAAGGCAGGGAGAAGACTTGAAGGCTCTCACCATGAAGGGCAGCATGTTCTCGCCTATGTTGGTGCCTCCCAGATCCACCTGCTCCAGGCAGTTCGACTGCATGGTGTAGTTGTGTGGTTGTTGTTGGTGGTGCTTATGTGGTTGTTGTTTTGTTTTGTTGTTGTATTTTACAACAAAACAAAACAATAAAAGCAAAGCAAATCAAGACAACAAGCAACACAAGACCTTCCGAATGAGGTGTGAGCAAGCCTGCCACCCTCTGGTGTCGATGGAAGCGTTGAGGTAGATGTTGAGACGCAAGCAGGACTCATAATACTCTATCATGTCGAACATGATGATGGCCCCCTGGGTGTGTGTGTGTGTGTGTGTGTGTGTGTGTGTGTGTGTGTGTGTGTGTGTGTGTGTGTGTGTGTGTGTGTGTGTGTGTGTGTGTTTTCAAAGAAATTCAATATAAGAAGGCGCTTCAGCAGAGCTACAATGTCGAAGCATGGAACGTCTGAAAGAGGGAGTGGGTGCTTGATAGCACTACTACAAAAAGAGACGTAGCGTGCTTGGTAGTACTACTAGAGAAGAGAGGAGGAACAAGATGACACAAGTGAAGAGGAAACCTCGTTGTCGAGGTGGGTGTTCTCGAGGTCTATGGTCCTGAACTGCACCCTGCTTAACACCTCCTCCAGGCACTCACACTGCTTGGCGTCCAAGTGCTCATCTGGTTGAGTGGTGGAAGGATGGATGAGTAAAAGGATGGAAGAATGGAAAAATGGAGGAATTGAAAAATGGAAGAATGGATGAGTGGAAGAATGGGTGAGTGGAAAGATGGATGAGTGGAAGGATGGATGAGTGGAAGAATGGATGAGTGGAAGAATGGATGAGTGGAAGGATGGATGAGTGGAAGAATGGATGAGTGGAAGGATGGATGAGTGGAAGAATGGATGAGTGGAAGGATGGATGAGTGGAAGGATGGATGAGTGGAAGGATGGATGAGTGGAAGAATGGATGAGTGGAAGGATGGATGAGTGGAAGAATGGATGAGTGGAAGGATGGATGAGTGGAAGGATGGAGGAGTGGAAGGATGGATGAGTGGAAGGATGAAGGAGTGGAAGGATAGAGGAGTGGAAGGATGGAGGAGTGGAAGGATGGAGGAGTGGAAGGATGGATGAGTGGAAGGATGGATGAGTGGAAGGATGGATGAGTGGAAGGATGGAGGATTTGAAGGATGAAGGAGTGGAAGGATGGATGAGTGGAAGGATGGAGGAGTGGAAGGATGGAGGAGTGGAAGGATGGAGGAGTGGAAGGATGGATGAGTGGAAGGATGGAAAAAGATATATGGAAAAACGGGAAAAGCGAGTGGAAAGAGGAAACAGAAATGAAGAGTGGATGGAAAAGTGAGTTGATGGAGGTGAAGAAAGGAGGACTTCCACACTTCTGAGGGTCAGCGTCTCATTCCTGTCCACAAAGTTTCCGATGGCCTGGTGGAAGAGGTGGGAGGGAGTATGAGAAAGTGGGAAGAATAATGAGGTGGGAGAAGTTGGGAGGAGGTGGGAGGTTGGTGGAAGGAGTCTGGAAGAGGTGGGAGGTTGGTGGAAGGAGTCTGGAGGAGGTGGGAGGTGGGTGGAAGAAGTCTGGAGGAGGTGGGAGATGATGAAGAAGTTGATGGGATTGTTTAACATCTTCAGACATCAATATGAGAACGTAAGTGCAATCATGGAGATTTGTGAAAAAAAACTATTGAACTACCCTTATGAGTCGGTGCTCTACAAATTGAATTTATTATTATTATGGTTGATATTGATACTAATTATATATATTTTTTTGTCATACCCCCTTCCCCCCCCCCCCTCTCTCTTTCTCTCTCACCTTCATCTGGTTCATGAGACTGGAAAGAGGCTTGATGGAATGCTTCTGGCACGCTCGGATGTACGAAGCAAGCATGTGTTCGGTGGTGCAATTGGCCGCTGGTGATTGGTTTGTTGTAATGAGGTCAATGAAGTCAATTCAATGAGGTCATAAATAAAATGATGGATGATGGTAATAGAAATATAATAATAATAATAATAATAATAATAATAATAATAATAATAATAATAATAAAAATAATAAATTTTTTTTAATAATTGAAAAATTGGGAACAAACTGTAAGTTTGTTTTTTCAGCTCTGTCTTTCAAGAGAATGTTCGCAATAACCCGATGACATTATTATTCAATAACATCAAATAAAAAATGCATCAGCATCATAACCATCACCTTCTAATATATGATAAAAAATGCATCAGCATCATAATTATCACCTTCTAATATATGATAAAAAATGCATTGGCATCATAATCATCACCTTCTAATATATGATAAAAAATGCATTGGCATCATAATCATCACCTTCTAATATATGATAAAAAATGCATCAGCATCATAATCATCACCTAATATATGATATAAATGCATTGGAATCATAATCATCACCTAATATATGATATAAATGCATTGGAATCATAATCATCACCTAATATATGATATAAATGCATTGGAATCATACTCATCACCTAATATATGATATAAATGCATTGGAATCATAATCATCACCTAATATATGATATAAATGCATTGGAATCATAATCATCACCTAATATATGATATAAATGCATTGGAATCATAATCATCACCTAATATATGATATAAATGCATTGGAATCATACTCATCACCTAATATATGATATAAATGCATTGGAATCATAATCATCACCATCTCTCCAGGGGATGGGAGGATCCATATATCCTGAAACTATTTTTTCTCCCTCAGGAAAAGTCACCCTTCTTTTGTTATTCTTATTATTACCATCATTATCATTGTTGCTGTTGTCATTATTATCAAGATCAATATCATAACCATTGTTATCACTGTTCTTCTCAACTTCATTTTGATCATCTAGATTAGTTTCATTTTTAACATCAATGGTGTTTTCATTGTTATCAACATCATTATTATTTATATTATTATTATTATTATTATTGTTGTTGTTATTATTCACAGTGTCATTAGTGATCTTATCATTCTTGTTTTTGTTATCAGAGTTGTCTGTTTCATTTTCTTTTTCCTTATTTTTATACTTTTCTTCATCTTCTGCTTTCTTTTTATTCTTGTCGTTCTCCTCAACAGCCTCACCAGCTTGATGGATCTGAGTGGTCTTAACACCTGTCTGATTTGCTACAATGTTCCAATTATTTTTGTTCATATGTTGTTCAAGTATAGAACCATTCAAACTACTGTTCAACTTCTCATTTGTAGAATTATTGGTGGCATTAGAAATTATAGTATTAGTAGAAGAGGCAGTACAAGTAATGTTTGTGGTAATAGTAGAAATGGTGGTGGTACTAATGCAAGAATCAATAGTTTTAGTATCGGTAGTACCAATATTAACAATTGTATTTTCAAGGTTAGCTCCAACAGATGTTGCTGGGGCTGTATTGACAGAGGTTGATGGAGTGGAACCAGATTTGGTGAAATCATTTAGAACATTTTGAGCTGTACATTGTTTATTATGAGAGCTTGTATTATCAGTTTTTAATTTATCAACTTGGAGTATTTCGCCACCTAAAACTTTGTCATTGAGAGAAACATTTTCAGACTGTGAGTTAATTTGATTACATACATCTTTTTCAATATTTTTTGAAATATCAATAATATCTGAAACATTTTTTATTGAGAGTTCTTCTCCTGCGGAAGTTTCAACAAGAGCTATATCAAAACTATCTTTTAAATTATTTACAACACCAAAACTGTTTTCATGACTTAGTTTTGTTGCTGGATCATTTTCATGAGCGGTCTGTTGGTCATTGAAGTTTCGACTTGATAATGGTAGTTCATCTTGAAAAGCGTCACTTTGGTTCGTGCGTTGAGGTACACTGTCACTAGGCATTTTACTCGGATTTTGGTTGGGTCTATTTTCACCTAAATTTATACCATTCAGAGTTTGAACTTGACTTTTTTCATAAATGAAAGAGTTATCATTTGTAACATTTTTAGTATTCTCAAAAGAGTCATATGAATTTTGAAAACCGTCAGCAAAAGGGGAGTTCAAAACTTGCTCTGCAATTGCGGTCGTTTGGTGCTTAGGTGATTGTGTAGTTGAGTCATCAAGTTTTTGAATGTTGAGCCTATGATTTAAAATGTCATCTATTTCTTTTTGTTCAACAATTACAAAACCTTTCAGTGCGCTATCCTGAACTGCCATTTTATTTGTTCATATAGCTTCTAGCGCTGCACTTGATTTTTGTGACCTGAAAGAATAGAAAAATCGTGTAGTCCGGGTAAACTTCTTATCAAAACTTAAGTAAATAATTTTTATGAATGTTTGTTCCATAATTTTTCAAAATATTTGTAAAATGCTGGTCAATAAGAGAAAAATTGTTTTTATTGAAATTTCGATTATATATGTGATACCCATTATAGCTGAAACATATGGTTAGCGACATGTTGAATAGGAGCAGCATATATATATATAAAGCTACAAACTGTATACGGGTGACCAGCATCTGGACAACTCCAAATGTGACTGTTAAAACTACTTTTCATTACTCTAAATCATTTTAAGTCATAGACCATAAAAAAACTAAGTTTTCATTGCTAAATGTTTAACTTAGGTTACATTTGTGAATCTATTACAAGGAAGAAGTCTGTAGGAGATGATCTTTTGTCAACTCCTCTCAAAAGATGTTTCAACGTTTGGGACTTGACCCTGATGGGGGTAGGCCACATGGCGGGTGCAGGGATTTACGTGACCTCAGGTGAAATGCTTAAAAACTTGGTAGGACCAGCCATCCCCATTTCTTTCTTAGTGAGCGGTTTGGCCGCTATGTTGTGCGCTCTGTGTTACGCCGAGTTTGGTGCCAAGTTTCCCAAGTCTGGTTCTAGTTATTCGTACGTGTACGTGGTGATGGGCGAGCTTTGGGCTTTTCTGGTTGGCTGGAACTTGCTGTTGGAAGTAATATTATGTTTTGCTGTGGTAACAAAAGCTGCTAGTGGAGTGACGGATAGCATATTGGGATTCGCTCCAAGTCGTTTCATTATGGAATATATAGGCACGTTCAATCGCCCTGGCTTAGGTGAGTATCCTGATTTCATTTCTTTGGTTTTCATCATTGTCATCACGGTAATTGTGTGCATTGGAGCCAAAGTAACCGGAGTTTTCAACAATATTCTCACAATTCTCAACATAATAATCATGTTGCTGATTGTTGGCTTGGGGCTCTACCTAGCAGACATTTCAAACTGGACAAACACTTCTCACGGCGGCTATCTCCCCTACGGAGTGTCAGGCATCTTTTCGGCCGCAAGTCTCTGCTTCGTTTCCTACCTGGGATTTGAGTGCATCGCAGTGGCGGGAGAAGAAGTACTCAACCCATCGAAGAACATTCCTCTAGCCACCATCATCAGCATCAGCATCATCACCTTACTCTACATTGCTGCTTCCTTGTCCTTGTCTCTTATAGTGCCTTACTACAAGGTGTCTCTCAAAGCGCCCTTCCAAGAAGCCTTCGCCAGCTACAATATCATGTGGGCTACCATTCTGGTCTCCTTCGGCACTCTCACCACTCTGACCGCTTCCTTGATCGGCTCCCTGTTCTCCTGCTCTCGTCTTTTGTATGCTCTTTCCACTGACGGATTAATCTTCGAATTGTTTTCTAGAATCAATTGCACCACATACACGCCTATTTACTCCATTGTATTTTCGGGAATTGTAACAGCAGTCTTGAGTTTTTTCATTGATATGTCTTACCTCCTTGAACTTCTCTCTATTGGCATTCTCTTCGCCTTCACCATGATAGCTGTGAGTCTGATTCTGCTACGCTACCAAACAGCAGACGAATGTCCTTTCCCTCTCAAAGAGGCAAACGATAAACCTTTTCCAGGAGCCAAAAACCTCATCAAAAACCCTCAAAAGTTAGAAAATATTGGCAAGTTGAAGGCGCCCTTCAAAAACCTTCTGCTCTTCAAGATCATTCCAGAACGACATGTTTCTACTACCTCGGTCTCTCTTATGGTCATTTCTCTCATGGTTATCGTCCCCTTCTTCAAGCACGCCCCCCTCTCGTCCTGGTGGACCATTCTCGTCTGCGTCATCTTCATCTGCGTCTTCATCGCAGCCTTCCTGCTCGTTTGCACCCTCGAAAAAAACACCAGTTTTGCCACTTTCCAAGTATTTTATCTTTTTTCACAATTAACTCATTTCTGACGATAAATATACTTATCTTTTTAAAACTATTTTTAAATATAAATAAACTTTATTTTAGTTCATTTGAATACTGTTCGGGAAAATGCAAATTTAATCTTAACGCAAATTCGCTAATGAAATACCCCATTGGTTGTTTAAGTACACTGCATTGTTGTTGAATAAATTTATTTATCACATTTTTTGGCATTTGCTTCAAGTGCACGAAAAACGACGAACAAGATGGCAGCATTAAAATGCACCATTCGAAACGTTAGACTGCATTTCTGTCGATTTGTTGGATCGATTAGGACGATCAGGCATATTTCAAAGCACGTTTTATTGGGCAAACAACTATTTGAAGTTAACTGCAAAAAGGCATTCAATGCATTTACCACGTAGATGAGTATATTGATCGGTTGCCTCTCAAACTGTTATTGTGGTATTAGTTAAGGCTCCCACCGCTACTACTACCTTCTATCCACCAGCTACCACCATCTACTACCTTCTATCCACCACCTGCCACCTTCTATATACAATTTACCACCTTCCATCTACAATCTGCTTCTCCCATCCCGAATGAACCGCCTACTTTTCCGCAATCTCTTATCCAGGCTCTATAGCTCCACTTGAGCTACACCAATGTCATTTGTGGTTGGAAGAATGTCGAGGATAGGTGTCTCTACTACGATTACTGTCGTTATTAATATTAATAACAATTGTTTTCAAGGTTCCCTTTTTCCCACTCATACCGGTTATGAGTCTTTGTGTCAACATCACATTGATGTTCAGCCTGGGCTGGCAGACGTGGCTGAGACTGTGCGTTTGGGTATTTTTAGGTAACTTTTGCTATTGTTTAAAAAATTTTCCCAACATACAAAAAATTTTTTAACTCGAAGGACTCCTACTTTACTTCTTTTACGGAATGAAACACAGCAAAGAAAGAAAGGGGTTGTCGAACGGAATGTCTTCGCCGAAGTACTCGGAAGAAACCAAATAAAACACTCGTTTTCAGAATCCATAAATTTCATAAGTTATGAATGCATGTCGTCTAACCGATCTTTTTCTTTGAACTTCGGCTAGCTGCGAGTTCTTACTTATCTGAAAGATGTTCGTTACAGATATTTGTACGAATTTATTCCTATTTATAAGCTCCTATTGTTTCTAGCTTTCAATTCACCGGGCAGCATTTCGTTCTGTGAAACAATGGATAGAACAGACTTGGAGTGGATTTGGTTGTTAATTTTCATTCATAATCATCAGTCCTGAACTCGGTGTTCAGGCTCCGGCCGTGGGCTTTATTGATCGCAAGTTATAATCGGCTTTTAAGTGTTGCAACTCAATAAAAAAATACACAATACGTTGATAATCTAGTAAACTTTTGACATTATAAACCACCTTCAATATGATCCTGGCATGTATAGCCGAAATAAACATGAAAATTTAAAAAAATAACTAGATTATAAAATATTATTAGATCAACAACTTCGCTAAAAACCTTTTTATTTTTCGCGTTTTCAATTCTTATCTAAAGTTCTTTCAACGTACATTATGTAAACCTAACATTCTAATCAGTGAATAGTAGTGAACAAATAAAAGAAGAATGTCTTAACAAGTCATCTTTTTTATAGATCTAGTCCAGTGCTCGCAAGGTCGATTGTTGATCATCATTTTTATACACTTTTGTTATGCACCTCGTCTCATGTTTGTCCACATTCACGTCTTCCTTGGTTTTATCGCATTTTCACTTCTTTTATTATTAAATGGTTTTTAATTACATTTTTATTTTTCATTTAAATTTTCTTCATCAACTTCCACTTTTTCCACGCATTTAAAAAACTGCATGCATTCCTCAGACCTTCAAAATGCATCTTGTTTTACTTCGTCTAAGCCAATCTAATCAAATCATTTTTTATAGCGCTGATCCACACTGTTCGAAAGCGCTCTGCTATGAACTGTTTTAACAACAAAGTTTTCATGTCATAAGTTATAACGTATTTTCTCATAATCAATGAAGATTTTGTCGTATGAACTGTTCGCCTTATAAAAAGTCCACCCTGGATTAAATTTATTCTTGTAAATTGTATTCATCAACATTTATGTTCATTAGTCCTTTATCTTTCGAATAAAATAAAATCACATTATCAATCGATGATGGTAATAATTTTAATAAGTGCAAAGTTATTTTTGAAAAGAGTAGTAATAATTACAATAATATTTGTGAAATTTGAAAAACTATAAAAAAAGAACGTAAAAACCATTAAAAAATACAAATTTCAATGAAACGTTCGACACAACCCCTTTCAATGACCGTTTGTCGTGGATACATCCCATAGTGTATCATTAATTTATTGCGATAAGAAGGAAGAGCAGTCACTTTTTTTCATGTAGAAAGCACTAACAAAATTTTCAGCGCCTTAGGGGGCCGATAAGATTGAAGACAAGGCATGAATAGGTAACATTTCAGATTGACGTTTACTTATTTTATAGCTGCGCTATGGGACTTAGCGTTTAATTAATGATGTGGTTAAATATAGATTTGAGAAAACTCCTTTGAATCAAGCTTATGAATTAACTTTGAACATTAAAATAAATTATTACTAAATGGGTTTAGTTTTGAAATCTATATAAACTCGTCTCTCTTTGTTATTGAATTTAAGAAATAGAATTTGAATAGACAGAAGTTTTCACTTTTAAGCATTAGTTCCGGTGTGTTTTAGTTTTTGTCAAATTCGCCACTGTAGGCAAAGGTTTTTATTCGAAATTTTCGTTTTTTTTCACACTATCATGAACGTTGAATTACATCAAACAATTGTTTTGCGACTTACTTTGCGAATAAAAATCGGTCGATTTGTTCATATTTTTTAGACCTCATATTGTTGCGTATACTTCGTTTCTAAATCGTGTTGCGATTTATTCACATAAGAATGACTAGACCAACACTAATCACAGATAAGTCTATATTCGAGCTTTACCGACTCTTAAAAGCGTTAGCGTCGTTCGAGAATGCCAGTGAAGATATTCGTCGGTAGGTTGACTGAAGGATGCCACAAGGAAGACCTTTTGGCACTTTTTAGCAAGTATGGAGAAGTGGTCGAGTGCGATGTCCTGACAAACTTCGGATTTGTGGTGCGTTTGAATTCAAACAATTTCAGTGGTGCGCATGCACCCGTGACTCACCAATTTACATCCTCTCCAACACTTTCTCCAGCACATGGCAAATTTGGATGAAGCTAACGCGGCTATTGCTGCTCTTGATGGCTACAATTTGAAGGGAAGCAACATACACGTTGAGGTTTGATTTTGTTACTCGATTGTCTGTCGCTGCTAGGACGTTGTTTATTAATATGGTTTTTATCAAAGTCGTGTAATAATTCCACAAACAGCTATCTACCACAAAAACACAAGGTCGAAAAAAGAGAATAGATGGAAGGTATATTTATACCGTAAAACATTCTATAATTTTTCAGAATTTTTTAAATGTAAAATTACCAACTCGATTTATGCTCAAAAACGCCAGAGTAATCTTTATTTGCATTTTTTGTGCATCCCAGAATAATGGGGACGGGTAGGGGAGGCATGGGTCCATCATCGAGGTATGAGCCATACAGCCACCATCCTCCTGAATACCCTCTACAACCTTCTCGAGGTCCTCCAGTGATTGAACAGCAACATGCCTACCCTCCTCAGAGAGAGGAATATGCTTCTGAGCAGGTGCCTTTCTCGGCTCACCTCTTATTATCTATCTCATCTAATTCATTCTTCAAAAACTGCAATATAGATCGCTTCATTTAAAAGCTTATTCTTATTATTATTATTATTATCAGTAGCTTCTTTTGATTAAAGGAAGGTCAATTATTCTGATTCATTTTTCTCTTAGTTCATTTATAAAAACTATTCTTGTACCAGGTCAAAGATCTCCTAGAGTTGTACATACGAGACCCTGTAGCGTTTGATCAGTATGCCAAGACATACTACTATGGGGAGAGGATGGAGCGCATGAACCGAGAGATCGGTCAAGGAAAAGCAGAGTTGGTGTCTTCTGTTGTGGCCGAATGGTGCTAGTGCTCAAATGCAAGTCACCTAATTAGTTTTTGAAAATTAATTCATAATAAATTGCTTTCCAGGTATTACCAGCCTGTCAGGCGTTTCTGAACATAGCCTTGCCTTTCATAAATCAGCATTTTCCGTTATTATTTTCAATCGCCATTATCTCTGTCTACCGCATCAGGTTTATTTGGAAGACCTTCTCTCTTATTTATCTGCGTATTCGTTCTACCTTCCTTCATTACTTCTTTACTGCTTACCTGGAATTTTTATTTTCATCCACCCACCATCCCACCTTTCGCTGACGTTGTCAATGATCCTCGGACCGATTTGATATATAAATGCCATCATTATTTTGTATCTTCAAGTCGCATGTCATGTTTTATCATCATGCCTCGTCGGAATGCTCGTTTTGTTACGTTCGTTCGACAAGTTACCACTCATTCATTCATTAAAATGTCCTTTTTATTAATTAAATGTTAATTTACGTTTATGTAATAGCTTCATTGTAACTCTTATCCATGAATTAATTATTATTTATTTGGTGTTACTTTCTCTTTCATAACGGCTTCATCGATACCTTATTCCCGTATAACGTATTAGTGTATATATTCTAAGATGTGTCCATGTCAATGTCCTCAGTTCAACATTATTTTATTAAAATGATTATTAAAAATAAACTCAAAATACCATTGTCACCTGAATTTGATCATAAATACCACCAAGTCCTACCTTCATTTCGTGACGAAAGTCGTACCTTGCCTTACTGCCGTATACATCAAATGTGGCCGTCTTATTTTATTGCCTCACTGCTATATAAACCAAATTTATCATTTTTATTAATTTTAGTAGTCGTAGCAGTAGTCGTAGTAGTGGTTGCCACCTTATACAATAAAATAAAAATATTATTGTAATGGAATTAACCCCGTAGAGTTTCGAAGCCACTTCATTATGTTTCAGCACAAACGAACGGTCAAAAAGGCTGCTGTTGCAGTTTATTGAGTATAAAACGACGAGAATAAAGTCTAGTAGAGCAATCTAGATACTTAGCGCCTTCTTGGTGCGGGGCGTCAGTGTTGTAACGGTATAACAAAGAAGTTGTGTCAAAAATGCTAGTTCAAAGGTTTTGATGGCTCAAAAAGTTGGTTTTAGGGATGCAATAAAGGAATTTATCCAATTTCTCTCATAAATAACGCGCAAAAAGTGTGGGAAAATATATTTCATCTGCTCATCTCTAGTCTACAAACGGAGGTTTGAACCACAAAATCTACAATCACCTTCTAATAATTTAGTTCGACATTTCAACTCTAGGTCATTCTAATCATTCTAAATACTAAGCAACTTTGAGGAGTTTTTCAGACGATAAAGACGTCCGAATCACAATGGCTGAGTAAGGGAGCAAGAAACACCACTGATACTGCGAAGGAAGATGAAGGAAGGACATCGACGCTAGTTTGACACGAAGCTGAAACAACTCTTGAGCCCAGGTTCAAGTCGCACGTTAGTCTATTGCTCAATTCTTGCAGAATTTAAGTTTATTTTAGTTTCAATTTTTCAAATTAATAAGTTTTTATATTTTAATTGATTTTTTAATCTCTCTTTTAGGAACCTTCTGTTCGTTATAAGCTCTTGAGAGCTTTTGAACACTTTGCGAAAGCCCCTACACTCACTGCAAGTAATTCAGCTGCGGGTTTGGGTTTGAAATCTTTTTTTAAAATTTATTCAATTAATTATATAAAAATATGAAAGTTTCATATATTTGAAAAAATAGATTATTCTCGTACTTCCAAATTTATTTGGAAGATTAAAATTTACTCGGTTTAACTCTGCTTCAAGGTAACAACAGCTTGAACTTACGTCGTCATTTTTGAGCGATAGTTCGGTCATGTTGAAGTCAAATCCTTGTTGGTTGCTGTCGCTGGTGCCACCACCACTACCACCGCCACCACTGCTGCTGCTGTATGGCTGGGTGTTGCTCAGGATTGCTGGAGTAGCCACTGAACCGTAACTGAGAAAATTTATTCATATATTCAGAAAATGTCACAAAGCTTGAGAAAGATCAAATTTGAAAAAATAAGAATTAAAAATTAAAATAAATATCCGAAATAACTTCAAAAATGATTCATTGTACCTTCATCTATGGAAAAAATTTGAAATAACATTTAGAATGATTTATCTCCTTCTTTTCTACCACGGTTTAATTCCATTTGTTCTGTTTCCATTAATGCAAATCCTAATTTATTGCCAAATTTATTAACATATTCTCAACGAACCTTCCGAGCTGCCTCTGCAGATCGCTCATATAGAGGTTGCACTGCGAATAGAAGGTCGTTTCGGCCTCTATGAAATCGTTCAGACACCTCAAGTGATGAGCCTGTCAAAAATATTTAAAAAAAATTAAATAAAATTTTTTTTTCACTGTTAGTTTGGGCCAATTTCAATTTTTCGATGTCTTGAAACCTTTTTAAATATCTATCGACGCAAACGTTTACACCCATTTTTAACAGTGTGACATGAAATAGAAAGGAGTTAAAATGTAACTACTTGAGTGAGACAATGCTCATAAAGCTTGAATGGGTTTTCGAAATAATTAAATACCCGAAGTAAAAATAACTATTGAGGCTTTATCTATATATATATATATATATATATATATATATATATATATATATATATATATATATATATATATATATATATATATATAGGCAAACAAAATATATATAACAAAATGTTGAAAATAAAAATTAAACGCCTGACATGAGCACTGGCGAGGCCTTCCAGCAAGAGTTTGGTGACTTCTTGTTGCTTATCAAACTCCGACTGGGCCATGCGCAACTCAAGCTCTGCCTGAGGTTGAAGGAGTTAAAGAGGTTTTAGAGATTAAGTAGCGCTTGAACAGTGTGGATCAGCGCTATATAAATGAATTGTTCAGATTAGATTAGATTAATTAGGTTGTGGGATTATGAAGCCAGGAACTTCCGAAGACCAAACATGTTATATAATTCTTTGGTTGAGAGTTTAATGGGAAACACCCGTGCACTAGACACTCGAGCCTTCAAAACACGAATTGGTTGGCATTAAGAATAACTGAAATAAAACTTCCATAGACCTTGGCTACGAGATCTCCTGACTCCTGCAGGTCAATAGTAATAATTCATTTGGAGTCAAAGCGAAAGTATTCCTAATCATTTAACATCGAAATGCACCGTTGGAAATGTTTGAAGCACTCAGCAACAACTGAGGCTCAAAGTACTGTAACTTTTCCAAAGTAATTTGGTTTGCTGAATGTGATTCAATAAAGACTGAGCTAATTACGCCCTACTAGAGTTCAGCCCAATACACGCAAGAAGGGCAACAAAGACGAATACACCGACATTTTCCTTGGCGGGCAGTGACTTCATCTTCTTGTACTTGGTCTTCGCGGCGTCCAAGTCGAGTCTCTTGCTGTCCAGCACCTTGCGTTCCTTCTGTCAACACATGCAACGTCCGCTGAGATCAAAGCGCAGATTTTTACATTTCAAATTTCTCAAAAATGATAAGCATTAAAAAGCTATAAAAGCCAATGAAAGACGCTGATTAAAGTAGGAAATTTTTTATCTAATAAAATAAATAAATAAAAAATTTAAAAAGAAAAAATTATAATTATTAAAAAAATAATAAAATAAAATAAAAATAAAAATAAAAATAATAAAAATGATAATAATAATAATAATAATAATAATAATAATAATAATAATAATAATAATAATAATAATAATAATAATAATAATAATAATAATAATAATAATAATAATAATAATAATAATAATAATAATAATAATAATAATAATAATAATAATAATAATAATAATAATAATAATAATAATAATAATAATAATAATAATAATAATAATAATAATAATAATAATAATAATAATAATAATAATAATAATAATAATAATAATAATAATAATAATAATAATAATAATAATAATAATAATAATAATAATAATAATAATAATAATAATAATAATAATAATAATAATAATAATAATAATAATAATAATAATAATAATAATAATAATAATAATAATAATAATAATAATAATAATAATAATAATAATAATAATAATAATAATAATAATAATAATAATAATAATAATAATAATAATAATAATAATAATAATAATAATAATAATAATAATAATAATAATAATAATAATAATAATAATAATAATAATAATAATAAAAATAATAATAATAACGATGGTAATTGCTATCTTTATAAAATTCGTTCAGGTTACCAGACTCAACCTGTATGGTCTTCATGTCTCCCTCCAGGAAGGAGTGGAAGGGATTCAGGAAGTTTGTAGCGGTAGCCTGGATGAAGTCTCTGTGCGCCTGTCCCAGCTTCTGCTGAGTCTGCCCACACTTGGTCAGAGTGCTGCCTGCGAAAGCATGGCACGTGAAAGCTAAATGCAAAGTTGCAATGAAACGTTAACAAGTTAATGATCCAGATAGGTGATTTTTATGTTCAATCAATCACTTCAAAAGTTTGATCAAGCCAGCAACCGTAGGCGCTTCCAGTTCCGAACTCCACTCCAGCCTCGATCATGCTCTGTCCCAACACGTCGTTCTCAGTCAGCCTGGTTGGCTTCTTGCCCTGCACCTTCTCGTACAAAAACTCTTCCAGCCTCACATCTGGAATGATATGAATAAGAAAAGCGAAATGGCTGACTTATGTCTGCTTTATTAATGAGGCCTTTTTCTGTTCTCAAGCGTCTTCACCCCTGTTATCATTGCCACTTTTCATCACTACACCAATCGCCCCATTTCTTACTGGGATTCGGCTGCAGGACTGATTCGGTCTGTCTGAGCATTCTCTCAGTCCACTGCTTGGTCTTGTCCGCCTTTGCCAAGAGGCCTTCGAGACCAGGGTCCAGCTCGGACTTCTCAGCTTGACCCAAGATCTCCTCCGTAAACTGCATTGTTGTAGGTCAGTTGCATTGGAAAAATATAATAAAAAATTTCATTAGAGATTTATAGTTATGATCATAACTGTAGAATTCTAATAGAATTTTCGGTTAAATAATGCAAAAAAAAATTCAATAAAAATTATTTTATTGTTTTACAATACTAGTTTTCAGTAGTAATTTATTGAAAAATACGTTTCCATTTTGCAAAAAAACCTCTGGCAAACCTGTTTGGCCCTATTAAAAAGGGTGCCCGCCTCAGAAGCGAATTTTTTGAAATCCATTTTTTCTGATTAGAAAAATTGTATTTGGAATAAAAGCGATTTTAGCTAATAATGAAGAAATATCTTCTCAATAAAAGTTTTCTTGGAAAACTTAAAAATTTATTTTTTCCAAGATTCTGAAGATCTTCTTTTGCAACAAAAAAAGAACTAATTAAATGAGAAAATTTAATAATATTATAATAAAAATTGGTCAGTCACTATAAAAACAAAAGCTCGATTTTTTATTCTTAGGGCGGCTCAAGTGTATCCACTGCATACAATTTCCATCTGACAACCTCACAAGCCTTATAATCAACTCTATACCTCTTATATTTCCATATATAGACACATGTATCTCTACATGCACATTTCCCCATGTGTATACTCTCGGAACCCATCTGTACATCATGTACATTTTAAGTTTTTTTTCATTGTATATTTGAGTATACTTTTAGAAGATTAAAAAAATTTTCTTAAAGAAGTGCGAATTTGGAAAGTTATTACTGAAAATGGGGCAACGAAGCAAGTGCGACTACTTGCGTATGTGTGGGAAAATGGAGTGTGCTGCAAGAGCTTTGTAGCAGAACGTGATTAAATCAATAGAACGTTGGATAGAACGATGGATGAGTTCGTGAGTGGAGGATCAAGGTAAGCGTAGACAAATCGGTGAGATTATATATAATGGACACATCAACTCAAACGACACATCAAATCGAAAATGGTGGATGAAAATAATCTAAAAATGTTTGGATGTGTATCAATTCAGATTAAATTATTTATATATTGATTTTCTGGACATCATTTTATTACCCTTTTATTCCTTTAATTAAAACATTCCTATCTTCATGGTCTATGATAAAAGTTGCAACTTTATTGTTAAAAATGGTCAATTTAGTGTTAAAAATGGTAAATTTATTGCTTAAAACTGCCAATATGTTGCCAACAGATTTAAACTGTTTCAAAATAGCCCGTATCTATATGTGCCACTAGTAGATTTAATTTTCGCTTTCAATAGAAAAATACATTGATGATACTGATTTTATTAATTCAAAAAAATAACTATTGTAAAAAGTAATTTTTTTATACAACAGTTTCCGATGTGTGAAAAAGTCTTTCGAAAATTTATGATTGCATTTTAAGTTTTACATTAAGAAAATTATGCTATTTTTCAGTTAAAATTGATGAACCAATAAACAATAGTTGATGTTTGAAAGACAGAAGAATAACTTGAAATATTGCTGAACGCACCCTAAGTCCACATTTTTAAAGCGATTTTGAGACCAATGGAAAAATGGAACGAGGAATGAATTATTAATGAGGTGAGTGTACCGGTGCTGACATGAAATCGGATTGTTTACGTTTTCTTTAAAATAAATTATCGAACCGATTCTCTTGTTTTCTTTTTCTAAAAGTTGAAATAGAAACATGAAGAAAAAGTTCAAAAATTGATACATTACAATGACTTTAGAAGAAATGAA
Source organism: Branchellion lobata (assembly GCA_947562095.1). Taxonomy (NCBI): domain Eukaryota; kingdom Metazoa; phylum Annelida; class Clitellata; order Hirudinida; family Piscicolidae; genus Branchellion; species Branchellion lobata. Next base: position 9,748,847 of record OX387251.1, on the reverse strand, counting down.
ACACTGCGAAAATGAAACTCTAATCGGAGAAACTTTGAAAGTTGTACCTGATGAAAAAACATGCATGGAAAAGACAGTTGATAGTTTTCAACTAGACAAGATTAAAACACCATCGGTTCTGAACGTCATCCCACCCTCAACACAACTGCAGGACAGGTTAGCTATGAGCATACAATGGATTAAAAAAATTCAAAAGTAAAATAGTCTGAAATACATTTAATATTTTTTAGCTGAAGTTGATCAGTTCTTTCAAAAGTGACAAACATGAAGTGTAGATTGTTTATTACAGTTATGTTCAGCTGACAGAGCAGGACTCAAAAGTGGCAGTTAAACTTAACACATCCTTGCGGCATTCCAGATCAGATGAGTTGCACTCTTCACCCACTCTTCCCAAAGGCTTCTTGCAGGGAATGTTTGGTTGTTTCAGACCAGTTATCAACTTCATCAGTAGAACCACTTCCGTCATAGACCTGAGGCCTTCTGATGGTATATGTTTGAGAGAAAATTTCAAATTCTAATTATTTATAATTTCAAAAATTTTTATTCTTCACTAAAATCAAACACAATTGATGAAAAATTAATATTAATCCAAAAATAATTTGAAAAAAAAATCACAATTACACAGACATCCAGTCATGGGAAATTCCTTTTGAGAGCATATCAGACCTACAGTGGTTGGGCAGTGGAACGCAGGGGGCGGTGTTTGTTGGCAGACTTGGCAGTCAGATGGTGGCTGTGAAGAAGGTCTTATCACTGTCAGAAACCAACATTCGCCACTTGAGCACTCTCAACCACCCCAACATCATCTCCTTCATGTTAGTCTTCCAGACACTCCTTCTTCTCATCCCTCTCTAGCTGAAATGATCAGATTTCTCAATCATAAATTCAAGTTACTTTCACCATTGTGTTCATTAATATCTCAGCATCTTTCTGCTATGAGAGAATGCTTTAGCTTCAGTGGAGCAGTTGTTTTTGAAAAGTCAGCTGTTGCCAAAGCAACAAACCTCCATTTTAAAATAATTTAATACTTATAATGACAATTGTTCCAATCAATAGAGCTTTCTATAAAACTTTCACCACCACCACCACCACCAAACAGGGGGGTGTGCAGTCAGGACCCTTGTTACTGCATTGTGATGGAGTACTGTCCATATGGACCCCTCTACGACATTCTCCGAACCGACCTTGACCTTCCCTCCTTCCTCCTCCTCGACTGGCTCAAACAAGTCGCCAATGGCATGTCTTATCTCCATGACAACAAGATCATCCACCGAGACCTCAAGTCTCCAAAGTTGGTTTCACTTTTCTATTCAACTTTTATTTTATTATTATCACTATTCCTTGCGCACCAATTAACGCCATTTACCGTCTATGGGCGACAATAGAGTAGCTCGGACAAAACCATCTACTGCTATGTATCATTATTACTTCTATGTATCGCTAACTACTCTTTACATTATATGCTTCCATCTAAAATTACGTGCTGCTATGTAACTCCATTCAGTTCTATAGACCCTCTACCCTGCTAATATTGTGATCAAATGACACTATTATTACTCGACAGGCGCTTCAAAATCAGTTTTACTGATAATAATAATAATAATAATAATAATAATAATAATAATAATAATATTATTATTATTATTATTTTTTTTTTTCTTATTGCATTTTCATCACCACTATTTTCCAACCCACTACCACAGTATTCTCCTGACCCACAATGACGTGGTGAGGATATCAGACTTTGGCACGAGCAGACGACTGGTGGATCGGAGTGTCAAGATGTCCTTCGCAGGCACTGTGGCCTGGATGGCTCCTGAGGTGATCCGTAATGAGACCATTTCGGAGAAGATTGATGTATGGTAAGTTGTGGTGTTTTTTAAATGGAAACTACAAAAATGGTGGTGGTGGTGATGATGATGGTTTAAGGGTGGAATAGTTGTTAGCTATGAGGCGTGAGTGAGCTGATGTAATAATAACCGCACGCTACAACAGCGCTTAGAACATTGCCACAACGTTCGAACCTTGTCTCAGAATCTTAAACGTTTTCAAAAAAATGTCAGAAAAGCGTGCATAAAACGTTAATACCAAAGCGTCCATGAAAGTAACACCATTAATTTCTACACCGCCACTCCGACAGGTCTTACGGAGTGGTGGTGTGGGAGTTGGTGGTGCAGGAGATTCCCTACAACAACGTTGACTCGTCCGCCGTCATCTGGGGCGTCGGCAGCAACAGCATCAACCTGCCTGTGCCCACAAACTGCCCCTCCGGACTCAAGCTCCTCATGAACATGTGCTGGTGGGTGGCTGATAGTAACAACTCCAATTATTTTGTTAGTAATAATAATAAACATAATAATAATACTAATAATAATAATAATAATAATTTTTCAATATTTTTCATAATATTATCGTCATCTTCACCACCCCTATTATTCTCATCATCATCATCATCATCATTATCATCTTTATAATCTCCATTCTCCTCTTCCTCATCATCATCACCATGATCAAATTTGCATCAGCCTCCTCTTTCTCCTCCTTCTCATCATCATCATCATCATCATCACATCCTCCTCCTCCTCCTCCTCCTCCTTACATCACATCTGCATCATCCACAGGAGTCAGAAGGCCGCCAGCCGGCCCTCCTTCAGCCACATCACCCAACACCTCCACATCGCCTCCTCAGAGTGGCTTGCCATTCCCGAACAAGAGTTCTCCGCCCTCCAGGTCAACCACTCATTCCTACCCATTTTTTTGCTACCTTCTTTTCGCTTTCATACTTCTGCAGATTCATAATTTTTCATGCTTCATGGTTTTATTTTTTGTTTGAACACAAAACATTTGACTGAAATTATTTTCACCGAAATGGTTCCATGCTTTTGAAGATCTTCCAGTGGTCTCGAAGTCTTGATACGCTAACGCCACTTTAATAACACTCGTCGTCGTATTGTAGGCCTCATGCTTCTTCTTGTCTTTTGATACTTTTTTGATACATTTTTAATACGTTTTTGATACATTTTGATACATTTTTGATACATTTTGATACATTTTTAATGCATTTTTGATACATTTTTGATACTTTTTTGATACATTTTTGATACAATTTTGATACATTTTTTGATACATTTTTGATACATTTTGATACATTTTGATACCTTTTTGATACATTTTGATACATTTTTGATACCATTTTGATACATTTTTGATACATTTTTGATACATTTTGATACATTTTTGATACATTTTTGATACATTTTAATACCATTTTGATACATTTTTGATACATTTTGATAAATTTTTGATAAATTTTTGATACCATTTTGATACATTTTTGATACATTTTTGATAAATTTTTGATAAATTTTTGATACATTTTGATACATTTTTGATACATTTTGATACATTTTTGATACATTTTGACACATTTTTTATACAATTTTTGATAAATTTTTGATACATTTTTGCTACTTTTCAAAGCTTTCTCACAACTTCCTAATGACTTTTTTTTCAAATGATTTGGCAACTTCTATTACAGTCGGCCTGGAAGCAGGAAGTGACTCAGAAGATGACGTCACTACAGGAGGATTCCACACCTGGTCGCCATGCCAACGACGAAGCTGCTCTCATCAAGAAAAGGAAGAATGAACTCAAGTATAACCACTATCACTTCCACCACTATCACTTCCACCACTATCACTTCCACCACTATCACTTCCACCACTATCACTTCCACCACTATCACTTCCACCACTATCATTTCCACCACTATCACTTTCACCACTATCACTTCCACCACTATCACCTCCACCACTATCACTTTCACCACTATCACTTCCACCACTATCACTTCCACCACTATCACCTCCACCACTATCACCTCCACCACCATCACCTCCACCACTATCACTTCCACCAATATCAACTCCACCACTATCACCTCCACCACCATCACCTCCACCACTATCACTTCCACCAATATCACCTTCACCACTATCACCTCCACCACCATCACTTCCACCACTATCACTTCCACCAATATCAACTCCACCACTATCACCACCACCACTATCGCCACCACCACTATCACCTCCACCACCACCATCACTTCCGCCTCACTTCTCATCACCACAACCCTTACCACCACAAATTCCACAACCAGCAACCCAACCACCCAAATTTTATCACCATCTCCACCACCATCACCAACTCACACAGACACGCGCAAGACGTGCGTGAGCATTACGAGCGCAAGTTGCAGCGAGCCAACAATCTGTACATGGAGCTGAGCAGCTGCATGGAACAGCTGGAAAGACGTGAGAAGGAACTGCTCAGGTTGGTGTGGTGATGCATGCGTGAAAGATGCGTTTGAACTGCTGGAGGATCAAGTGGATGAGTGAATGAATGAATGGGTGACTGAGCGGATGGGTGAATGAGTGGATGAGTGAATGAGCGGATGGGTGAATGAGTGGATGAGTGAATGAGTGGATGGGTGAATGAATGGATGGGTGGATGAATGGATGGGTGAATGAATGGATGGGTGAGTGAATGGATGGGTGAATGAATGGATAGGTCAATGAATGACTGAATTTATCTTCAACTGAATTTCTAAGTTAGTGAATGAGGATATGGGTTTGAAGGGTTTGATGCAAGAGATTAATAAATAAATCATCAATAACTTATGACTAGGGGGATGGATGTTTGAAAGCTTTTCAATCACTGAACCACCCCGACAGGAGGGAGGGGGTCAAGGGAGTGGGAAGCAGGTGCATTGTGAGGCCCCTGATACAAGAACAACAGTCTCTAGACAGTGCCACTAACCATCAACCTAGCAAGACAAAAAGCAGGACAAGAAATGGTACAGATGTTCTCAATACGATTGCTCAAGACTCTCCTCCCACCAACATCCTCCGCATGAAGTACTCCAAAGGTCTCGGAAGGAGAAACAACGTCACAAACGATAACAAAAACAACAACAACGACAATGACAATGGCAATAATGACAACAGCAACAACAACAGCCCATGCACAAAGGGAAAATCCGTTCCATCGCCTTTCAAGTCAGGTAATAAAAACCACAAACACCACCACCACCATCACCATTGTAAGAAACACGCCAACCACCTCAAAGGAGACAGCCTACCGCGCAGTGGAATTAATGGCGTCAAGGAAGGGGAAGGGAGTGAAGTTGCCAAGGTTACAGTCTCTGACGTCATCGCTCACCTCTCAAACAACCACGTGACGAGTAAAATAGATTTCAATAATAACAACAGCAGTTTTGAGAATAATAACAATGATGATGGTGGTTGTGCTGGTAATGGTAGTAATCCTGTGAATAATATTAACTGCCAAAAAAATGGCGCTAACCAACGTTTTTCAGAAAAAAATAACTCCAAGAACAACAACAGTAACAACAATAATAACAACACCAACAACAAAAACAATAACAAACAACAAGCGACAAAGAGCTGTCATTTCAAGTTATGCAAAAAGTCGCCAAAGGCGAAAGCTTTTAGTTCCGAGCCCGAAACAAAAACATCATCATCATCATCACCACCTGGTCGTCACCACCTCACGGTACATTGGAGCGATGGCAAGATGAGTGATGATGACGACGACGACGACGATGGTAAATTCGGTGGTGCTGGTAATGATGCTTCTTTGGCATCCAGGTTCAACTGCTACAATGGCGGCCATGCTGATAGTCTGGAGCTGATGAACGAACGTGACAAAAATGACATCATCGAGAGTTACTTGACGCAAGACGACGCCGATGACGACAACAAAAACAACAATAACAACAAAGATGATGACAACAACAACAAATTACCTTGGAATCAGCTCAGTACGTCGCTCATCTCGTCCACCTACTCGGAACACAACTTCGAACCCACTCGAGGCCTCTTTGACTCGGGCAACCTCCTCACCTCCTCCACCACCTCAGACCACTTCTGCGACCTTGCCATTTCCTCCACGTCCGACGGCCTCTCCGAGAAGGAACACAACATCCAGGCGATGAAGAGGAGGGCTGGTTGCTATGGCAACAGTTGCCAAGAAGACGCTTGCTACCCCAACGGTGGCTACTATAAAAGCACACGCCACATCACTGGTGGCTGCAAAAGCAACAGCGGCAATGAGGATGGGGAAGGTTGTGTTTGTTGTGAGCATGGTGGCAGTGGAGGTGGGTGTAGTTGTACGAATGATGAGAATGAGGAGGAAGCAGGAGTCATCGGTCACCAGAACAACAGTGATGACGACAATGGCCACGATAACGTCAATAACCTCATCGGTCGTCACGCAAAACTCAACTATGTTGATGACGTCAGCAATAATAACAATAATAATGAAAACAACAACTTCAGCACGGAACGCCAAGACATTTTCAACAATAACTACGGAGACGAGAGTGCTTTTTCAATTGTTCGTTCACATAGTGACAACCTCAACAACAACAACAACATCAACAAAAACGACAACAATAGCAACAACTACAACAGTAAAAACAGCAACAACAATGGCAACAAGTTTAAGACTAGTGAAAGCAATAATAACAATAATAATAACAAAAGAGGTACTAACAACGATTGTACTGATAACGGCAATAAAAACGACACGAAGGATAGCATACTTGCTGATATCAACAACAACAACACCGACTCAGATGAAACAGACGTGCGTACTCCAATGAATAATAATAACAATAAGGAAAAAGTAAATAATAATAACAACAACAACACCAATAACAATAACAACAACAACGACAACAAACTAATGAGTTCTTCAGCTTTCCTGCTCAGGTGCAACTCATGAATGCATCAGGCAGCGAGGTTTAACAGTCATATCACCTTGAAACACCCTTCTCCTCCGGCCACAAATATCGGGTACACACTCAAATCATCCCTTCACTCATTCATCTTTCATCCTTTCATCCATCCATCCACCATCTAGTCACATACCCATCCATCCATCCATTCATCCACCCATCAATCCATTCATCCACCCATCTATCCATTCATCCACCCATCCATCCATTCATCTACCCATCTATCCATTCATCCACCCATCAATCCATTCATCCACCCATCTATCCATTCATCCACCCATCCATCCATTCATCTACCCATCTATCCATTCATTCACCCATCCATCTAGTCATCGTGGTAGTTTAAAAGCTTGATTTGCTTCTGCCTTTGGTTACGTAGTCTCATTCTGATCTTTTTCAATCAAATTCCACTTTTTGTTTTTTATTTTTGGCGTAAAATTCCATTTTGTTTTAATTTTCTTGTTCATCCTTAATTTACCTTAACATCTAGTCACCTTCGTTGAAGTTGCATTCTTCGCTAGCACGCTTTTATGAGGTTTGTAAGTATTGTTAAAGCACCATCTACACCTGGACTCCCTCCTTTGTATCAAGTATCAACATTGTAACAATATCCTCAAAAACCCTGCCATTTCTTACTTATCTTCGTCTCAATCTTCTAGTTGAAAACACCATTTTTGCAGTACGGTGCAATAGACTCAAGCAACAACCCTTTATGAGATAATGATCACTTTTGCATCAACCGCTGTAAATTATTCACTCGCTAGAGGGGGTGTGAGGTGTGTGTTGCATAGTGTGTGACATAGTGTGTTATACACGTGTGTTACATACCTGGGATACACACGCGTGCTGTGAAACACCCATATCTGGTTTAATTTTTATTCTTTCCATTGCTTCCGCGTAGATTGGTTGGCAGCTAGTCTTTATGTGTTGTTTGTTGGCTTGCAAGCAAGCTCGTTTGTGCTTCATGACACCACTTTCAGTAGCAGTAGTAGTAGTAGTAGTAGTAGTAGTAGTAGTAGTAGTAGTAGTAGTAGTAGTAGTAGTAGTAGTAGTAGTAGTAGTAGTAGTAGTAGTAGTAGTAGTAGTAGTAGTAGTAGTAGTAGTAGTAGTAGTAGTAGTAGTTGTAGTAGTAGTAGTAGTAGTAGTAGTAGTAGTAGTAGTAGTAGTAGTAGTAGTAGTAGTAGTAGTAGTAGTAGTAGCAGTAGTAGTAGCAGTAGTAGTAGTAGTAGCAGTAGTAGTTGTAATATTATAGCCGCATCTAAGGGCATAGTTTCAATACAGCTCTTTGTAGCATTGTTCCTTCATTCTCAGTCAGGTATTTTTTCGTTTTTGGTCACCTCTGTCGGTTGCCCCACGCACTTTAATGACTGCATTGTATTAAATTGTATCATGATGCAATTGTATTGTATATTGTAGTTTCAAATCAACTGTATTTTATAATGTAGTTTCAAACCAACTGTATCGTATAATCTAGTTTCAAACCAACTGTATTTTATAATGTAGTTTCAAACCAATTGTTTTTTAATACAATTTGGTGTATATTATTGTATACTAAATGCATAATATTTCAAACCACGCCGGGATTGGCATCACTTTTGTGTGGCATGCAAAACGAATTTTTGATTATTTTTATTTCCTTTTGTTGCAAATGTTCTCATTTCATCTTCACCATCGTCGTCATCGCCATCACCGCTTTCAATCTTTTTTGAGATTATGACGCCATCAACTTGCTTTCTTTTGTTGCGATAATATGGTGCCATCAGCACATTTCGTCACCACCTCAAAGCTATTCGAACTGTACACTGCGTCGTACTGTATTGTATTGAGTTTCTTGAAGGGTATTACAGTCTGATCGCCATAAGTCTTCGAAACTTTTCCTTTGCCATAAAATAACAGTTGCATTAAATGGCTGACCTCATTTTCATGTGGTTCGGCGCTATATAATCAAAAGTAAGCTTCCATCAATCAAATGTGAGAACTCGTAAATGTTCAGATGACACATTCAAAATGACAGCGTGCACCCACACATTCGTTAAAGCTTGTAGCGCTGTTCACTGTTCTTTGTAGCCCTTGACCTACAAAGCGCCATTGTTCTTTGTAGATTGCCCTATATAAAACTTGATTGGATTGGAATTAGAATAATCGCATTTAACTACATAATTAATTACCTAATTAACTTTTTCAATTTATAATTCAAACTTTTCGTGTTGTTTTATTGTCTCACGAGTTGTTGCAATGTAATGTTGCAGGAGTTGTTTTACGTTATAGATAGCAGAGTTCGCAATCATTCCGTATGGCGTCGTTGTTACCTTGGTTGGGCATCAAACCTTCAAACTATGAACCTTTTGATTTGAACATTTAGTGATAACTTCAATCAAACTGTTGATTCAACGTAAATCAATATTGGAACTAACTTTTAACTATTTTTAAAGATAGTTTATTGAACTTTTAGACATGATTCCTTTGTATTTCGACTGTAATATATTTCAAGCTTTTTAATAAAAACGATTTTTTCTTTCTTTTTACTGCCTTGACGTTTTAGTAAAAGTATGTCACTTTAATGAAAAATTATATTTTTAATTAATAAACGGAATATTGCTGAAAAACTAATATTTTATTCCTCCTCCAGTGTTTGAACCATTGAGTCTTAGTTGGCATTCTTAGGCATATGTTTGTTTCAATGTGTACTCATCAAGACATCACTTGGTTGATTATTCAAATCTTAAACCTTTGTTGAAGATTTTTTTATTTTATAGCAATTTTAATTTATAATAAAACTTAATCAAATTTACTAAGGTAAAATTATTTTTATAATTCGTTTCGGGTTTTACACTAAAAAACGATTTTCCAAATTTCATAACCTTGACTTTTGGATGAAAATCTTCAATATTATCACTTTAAAAGGTTTTAATAAAGTAGATATGAAGTAAGATGAAAAAATAAATTAATTTTAAGTCTCAAAATATTTCAACTAGAAGGGTCCGGAGGGTATTTGATATTTGTTACATAATTCATAAAGTTTTCAGTTCTTCAGCTCAACCATTTTTTAGATGTTGACGGCTTTTAAACAGTATGGCTTCTCTTAAAAATCCCATCAATTTCAAAATAGTGAATACTGGTTTTATTCGCTTCAGAGAAAGAATTATCAGACGATATTATGGTTATTATTGAATTGATTTTTGATCCAGTTTTGAAACAGATTCTTATTAAAATGCTGTTTCATTGGACGATGTAATTAAAATCATTTATTGGGTTTAAACGTGATAAAATTAAAATGTCTTAATATCGCAATAAATTAAGACAAAAATTATTTTTTTAAATCTTTCAAATTCATGCAGGTGCTTTATCAGCTCACGAAATACATTTCGCAAACCGAGTGCAGAACAGTACAAAGACAAAAACGAAGCAAGGCTTCAGTCACTTGCCTGTTAATTTTAAAGCAGTTGCATTTTTTTCTGACGTCTCAAAAGATCCTCCTCAGGGCGGTAGAGGCAGGAATGGAGAAGTGGGTGGTGGAAAGCAAGGTGACAAGGGAGGTGATAAATCTGGTTGGGTGTGTCCCCATTGCGGAGAAGCTTGCACACACTTGGATATGTTTGTTTGTGAGTTTTTTAGGATTTTTTTCAATTCTTAAAATTATTGATTTCTTGCAAAAATTTGAAATATAATATTTTTAAATTTCCAGCCACAAGGTTTTTGAGGTGCAGCAACTGCAAAAGGTTTTTCGCAATATTGCAGGAAACAGAACCAAAATCCACCAAAGAATCATCAGAAACCCTCAATCACCGAAAACTTCCCCCACCTCCCAAAAAAGTATGTTCCTATTTATTTGATTGTTCACTTTTACTCATATGTTATGTTGCTAGAATATCTAACTTTTGAAAATTCATTCCCATTGTATTCAATAATATAATTTGATATTCTCGAATTATAATCAAAGATTTATGAGTACTTGGACCGGTTTGTGGTGGGTCAAGATTTTGCCAAGAAGGTCTTGTCAGTGGCAGTTTACAACCACTACAAGAGGATTTACCACAACATTCCCCAGCCCACCCAACCTGCCAGCACTCCAGCCTCCTCCACTGCTCAGTCGTTCAATTCAAGAGGTTGGACAATAACACCTTGAATTCATAAATCATTCTTAGATGCATGCTCTTAAAAGTATTTTTCTCTCTCTTAGCATCTTTCAACACCACTGACACCGCCTCCATCAGGTGAACTCTTGCAGATAACAGGCATATCAGCAGGTAGCCATCCGCAAGGTTTCCACCCTCCCCAGTATCCTCCTCCTCCTCCTTCTCCTCCCCCTCCTTCTTCTTCTCTCCCTCCAACTGAAGACCCTTCCAAGGCACACAGTAGTGACGTCATTGAGTCAAACAAGTACGACCTCAAACTAGACAAGAGCAACATCCTGATGTTGGGACCAACTGGATCCGGTGGGAGGGGGCTTGAGTTGACTTGGTAGACAAATGCCCATGCAACATCGTGGGCTTTCAAAACTGTTTCAAAAGTTAAAACACTTTTGAATTAAGTTTCGATATCTTGGACAAGAAAGATTCATTTAAACTGAGAGCATTCAACCTCAAATCTAAAGCGCATGTTAATTAATTCGCGTCTGTTGATACAATGATTCAATCACTCAGTAGCTTCTTATAGAACTTTTTCACAAACACCACCACAGGAAAGACCTTCATAGCACAGATCTTAGCCAAATGTCTGGACGTTCCTTTCGCCATATGTGACTGTACTACACTGACCCAGGCTGGCTACGTGGGCGAGGACATTGAGTCGGTCATTGGCAAACTGCTGCAAGACGCCAACAACGTGGTGGAAAAGGCTCAACAGGGTTGGTGGTGTGGTGGGGTGTTGTGGTTGGTGGTGTGGTATAGTAGAGGTTTGGTTTCTGTGTTCATGGTGTTGTTGTGGAAGTGTGGATATGGTTGGAGTCGTTGCGTGGTCGTGGTGCTTGATGCTTCGATGTCTGGGCTGTGTTGGTGAGATTCGTGCTACTTGCTCCAAACTTGCTGAGCTGTTTCCGACAGTGCACTTGTCACAGACTCAATGGACTTCCATTTATCTCAGGCATTGTGTTCCTGGACGAGGTGGACAAGATCGGCAGCGTCCCTGGCATCCACCAGCTCAGAGACGTCGGAGGAGAGGGTGTGCAGCAGGTGTGTTTGCTTGTGTGTTTGTTTTGGTGTTTGTTTGTAGGCTTTGCTTGTATGTTTGTCCATATGTATGTTTATTTGTATACTTGTATTTTTGTTCCTTAACTTGCTTGTATGACTGCATACGTTTGACCCGGTCTGCATCCACACCAGGGCATGTTGAAATTGCTAGAAGGTACCACGGTGAATGTTCCAGAAAAGAATTCGCGCAAGTTGAGGGGGGACAGCGTGGTGGTGGACACAACCAACATACTCTTTGTGGCCAGTGGAGCCTTCAACGGCATGGACCGCATCATCAGCCGCAGGAAGCATGAAAAGGTGCGCTATGGTGCTTGTGGCGGTGGGGTTGTGATGCTTGTGGCGGTGTGGTTGTGATGCTTGTGGCGGTGTGGTTGTGATGCTTGTGGCGGTGGGGTTGTGATGCTTGTGGCGGTGTGGTTGTGATGCTTGTGGCGGTGGGGTTGTGGTGCTTGTGGCGGTGTGGTTGGTGGTGTCGTTGTAGTGTGATTTGTGGTATGGTTAGTGGTGATGGTGTGGTGTGGTTGTGGTGATGGTGTTGTGTGGTTGTGGTATGACTGCTTATTATTTGAAAAGAAATTGAATTTTGAAGAAACTCTTCTATACCACCCCCCTTGATTTACAGTTTTTGGGATTTGACTCCCTCCCTTCGAGTGAGAGCAAGGAAGGTCTGATTGTGCGCTCAACCATGACCACTTCATTGAACAACCAATCAGTCAATCTATCAACCTACCTTTGAAACTACTCCTCCATCAAGCAACTCACAATCAACCGTTGTAGTCCACACTTCACCATCTAATTTCACATTGAACCAAACCTCGAATCGACCAATCTTTTAGTCATCATCATCATCGTCGTCATCATTTTCTTTTTCCTCTTCATCATCATCATCATCATCATCATCATCATCATCATCATCATCATCATCATCATCATCATCATCATCATCATCATCATCATCATCATCATCATCTCCATCACCACCTCGCAGGCAGGAGAGCAGCAGCGCAGAGGGATTTACGTTCAAACAGCAACAGGGATGGCGAAGATGACGTCAAGAATGACCAGCTGGAGAAGGACATGATGCTGCAACAGGTGTCGTTGCTGTTGCAGCTGCTCAGTCATTGCTGGGATTTATTGTTTAGTTGTCGAATTTATTAATTACTTTTTGTAATTCAATGCTTGGTCATTAGAGCCACCATTTATCTCACACTTTTTCACCGCCAACACTTTCATCTCCACCACCACAACTCATCATCACCGCCACATCACACCACCACGACTCATCATCACCGCCACACCATACCACCACGACTCATCATCACCGCCACACCACACCACCACGACTCATCATCACCGCCACACCACACCACCACGACTCATCATCATCGCCACACCACACCACTCAGATCGAGTCGAGAGATCTGGTGGAGTTTGGTTTGATTCCGGAGTTTGTGGGTCGTTTCCCGGTGGTCACCCCCTTCCACTCCCTCGACCAGCACATGCTTGTCAAGATCCTAGTCGAGCCCAAGAACGCCCTCCTGACGCAGTACAAGGCGCTCTTCCAGATGGATGACGTGATTATTTCAACATTTTTTATTAATTTTCACATTTTTTTGCTTTATACTTTTTTTCCAGTTTTTCTTAAGGTAAAAAAATTATTTAAAAAAAAAATCTGTTTTGTTTTTTATGATTCAATTTTTTTATGGCGTTTTTTTATTCTGTATTTTCCTACTCACTTGTACAATCAAACGCACAAAAAACAGGTGAACCTGGAGTTCAAGGAGGATGCGCTTCAGGCCATAGCTGCCCAGGCCATGGAGAAGAAGACTGGGGCCAGAGGCCTCAGAGCCATCATGGTGAGTGGTACTGAAGATGGGGAGAAGGAGGAGGAGGAGGAGGAGGAGGAGGAGGAGGAGGAGGAGGAGGAGGAGGAGGAGGAGGAGGAGGAGGAGGAGGAGAGGAGGAGGAGGAGGAGGAGGAGGAGGAGGAGGAGGAGGAGGAGGAGGAGGAGGAGGAGGAGGAGGAGGAGGAGGAGGAGGAGGAGGAGGAGGAGAGGGAGGAGGAGGAGGAGGAGGGAGGAGGAGGAGGAGGAGGAGGAGGAGGAGGAGGAGGAGGAGGAGGAGGAGGAAGAGGAGGAGGAGGAGAGGAGGAGAGGAGGAGGAGGAGGAGGAGGAGGAGGAGGAGGAGGAGGAGGGAGGAGGAGAGAGGATGAAGAGGAGATGAAGAGGAGGAAGAGGAAGAGGAGGAGGAGGAGGAGGAGGAGGAGGAGGAGGAGGAGGAAGATAATTATTATATTGATGAAAAGAATAATTAAGTGTTGTATTGTAGTTTTGATCGCTCGCAACCATACACGCAGGAGAACGTGCTGTTGGACACGATGTTCGAGGTGCCAGGCTCTGACGTGGTGGAGGTGGTGGTGACGAAGGATGTGGTTGATGACCCCAAAACGCACCAGCCCACTTACATCCGCAAGTCCTCCTCCCAGGCTCCCGAGGAGAACAATGAAGACCTGGCAAGGGTGGCTAATGGCCTGTGAGGTGTCTTTCGTGGGACTGTTATAAGCATGGTGTGTGTATGATGTATGGTGTGCGTTTGATGGAAGGTGTGTGGTGCAGGGTGGTGTGTTTGGTGCAGGGTGGTGTGTTTGGTGCAGGGTGGTGTGTGTGGTGCAGGGTGTTGAGGATGGTTCATGGCTCGTGCTCCAGGATGCGCTAATGTGTTGTGAAGCTGCATTTTGGGCGTATGATCAGTGGTGTTGTTGCATGACGATGGCAGTTATGGGCGTAGTGGAGCTATGATGGCTCACTTCTTCCTCAATTCCTCGCCTCGATGCATCCATTTCCAAATTCTTTTTCGACTCCTTCACTTTGCTCGCAACGTTCGAATCATTGAGTCTAAGTTGGCATTGTTAGGCGTATGCTTGTTTCCATGTGCACCTCTCAAGACATCACTTGGTTGATTACTCTTAAGTTGGTACCCTATTTTGTTGGAAATTTGAACGCATAATGAGTGAGTCATCAAGAGTACTAACGGTGGATAAGTATTTTCATAAGTTTCTTCATCCATAAAATACTGAAAATACTTCATTGGAACTGACCTATGTATGTACATACACGATATTTGATATAATCTAATCAAATCATTTTTATAGCGCTGATTGAAAACTGTTCAAAAGCGCTCAATTTGAGGGAATTAATGTTTATTTTGAAGCACTTTCAAAAAAGTTTTTGAGTCTTTGAAACTTAAAAGTCTGTCATGTTTAAATGTATGTACAAGAATTACCACTGAGCCCGGCCACCTTCAATAACCTTCACCACTTTCCCAATGAAACTTAAACTGGGAGAACATTGAAGAAGTGAGAAGAACTATCAGGTGACAAGGTATTAACAGCTAACATGTTTTTCAACTTATTTAATTATTCTTCTTGAACATTATTTTTCTGAATTACTCTCAAACATGTATTTCAAATTTCGATTTACACCGCGTCACTTTCTCTTTTCGATGCGGGGCTTGGGAGGTTTGTAGGAGCCTTTGGCCTTCTTGCTCGTCTGCTTCCAGCCCCTCCAACTGTCCACCCTGTCAGACCGGCTCTCCTGCATTCGTGGTGGGTCGGGTGTGGATGTGGTGCGTGAGGTCTGGTATGATGTGGTGTGTGTGTTGTGGTGCGGTGCCGTGCGAATTGTGGGCTGTGGTGTAGGATTGTTGTGGAGTGCGTATGAGCCGTGGCTAAAAGGCGCTTTGAAATACTTTGAATAGATCAGATCGGAGATGAGTTTTTGGTTGGTTAATGCGCATTCCTCAACACACCTCATAGTTCTTGTTCCATTCGGCCTTCGCCTTCTTCACCACCTGCTCCTCCTCTTCCTCTTGAGCCTTGCGTTTTCTGCATAAGGCGTTGATTGATATAAATAAAATTGGAAAGATTATTAAATAGTGAGTTTAGTTATAATTGGAATTCACTTTTCATGCGACTCTTTCATTTCTTTTTCTTGTCTGAGTCTTTCAAGATCCGCAAACAGCTTGCAGGTTTGCACATAAACTGAGTGCTTGAACTGAGGTGGTGGTGGTGGTTGGATGGAAAGTTGTGAAAAATTAAATAAATATAGCTCCTTTAAAAAAATTATTCTATGGTCCTATCAAATCCAATCAGATGTTGGTAAGGTAAAATTTCCAGTAACATATAATGAACTACAATGAAAGGACCTTTTCCTTGTCATCCTCAGGCACGATCAATGGTTTTCCTTCCTTCTTCAGTTGCTTTCTTCGGTTCTTCATCTCTTCCTCCACTCTCACCACCGCTTCTCCAATCACCTCTTTGCACCTCTGGTAGCCTATCTCATTCTCCAAGGTCTTGTAGGCCTTGTTCACAGCTGGGTTGAGAGAAGACCAGTAGGGTGAAAGATGGTGTATGGAAGGTTAGAAATATTGGAAAGGGATAAGATGCATGAAAACATTTGGATGGATTGTTGGATGTCTGAGCTAGACATTTACCTGCCAGTTCCCCACAGCATAATAGCTAAAGAACTATCTATGTTGGAAAGTTAAGAGCTTTAAGCTGAAATTAAATATTAGGTTATTGTTAATTCACCCCACACGGGATGATGAAGACAAATTTATAAATACGTTTTAATAAGTTATTCTTTATACAACTTCTACATGCAAGTTAAAATGAAGGTATGAGAATGTGAATGAGATATTGAGTTAAAAATGATAAAATTTCAACCTTCAAATGCTTTTTTGGCTCTGTCAACATCATCTAAGTTCTTGTCAGGATGCACCAAGATTAACATCTACATGAAACATGAAAAAATAAAACAAATGGTTAGCAATATGTTGAGGAATTTTTTTCACAAACCCTTTTGTATTTTTGCTTTATTTCATCTAAAGGTGTATCTGGATGCACTTGGAGCACCTACAATGATTTTGGAAATTGTTTGCAAATTGATGAACTTTGATAAATTTAAAAAAAATAATTTTACCTCAAAGGGGTTGAGATTGAAGTAGGTGGCTCCTGGCCTGGTGAGTCTGTCGACTTGCTGCTTAGGAGTTAACACATTATCCCTCTCTTCTATTTCTTTTACCTTTACGATATGAATTGATCAAGTACTTTCAGTGAATTTTCAAAAATAATGTTATTTAGTTTTTAAAATATTTCATTTCGATCTATTCTCTTAGTTACCTCTGTGAGAAACTCGTTTAGCAAAGATTTCTGGGAAGTATTTGGATTTGCATTTGAAGAAGGTTCTGAAGCATTATTATTTTCAGTCGAAGCAGTTGAAGACATCGTAACAAACTTTTGGAGTTTTGAATTATAATTTCATAAAAAGTATAACATTAAAAACGAGCGGTATCTTAGCACCACTATATTTGAATTAAATGTTCGGTAATAAACTTCTTCTATATTTCTGATTATTTAGAAAAATCTATGAAAAAATAAATGAAAATTGGAAATTAGGTTATTTTATATAATTCTCGAATATTCGTATATCAATTGAAGAGAGAATTGCTAAAAGCTTTGTTTAGGCAGAAGATTGCATAAAAAATGTTCAATGTTTTTCAATTTACTCTATTTGTTAAATTTTTGATGTACTTGAAATTTTCAAAATGTTTTTTTCGGCAATCAAGACCCGCATATTGTCCAAAACTAACAAATTTCTACATTTTTTTAAAAGTTGTCAAAAGCATACGCGTGATCAGTATTTCTGGAATAGTTGCATAGTTTTAATTTATTTACATCTTTTTTCCATCTTTTTGAAGCTCTTAAAACGTTCTACTTCTCAAAGTTTCTAACAGAGCATTTTTAAAATGTTATAAAAATGAGTGCTATGGAAATATGTTTGATTAATCTAATCTAATCTAATTAAAACATTTGTAACGCGCTTTTTAGCACTTTTTTCAAATGATGAAGTTAGAATACAATACAATACAATACAAACACGAATATTATTATAGTGGCATTAACCCCGTAGAGTTTCGAGACCACATACATATACCGAAAATCTAGATGCATTTCATGGTAGATGAATATAAAAGTTTTTCATGAGGGTTTAGAATAGCATATATCAACTCTTATGTGAAAATGTCGTTTATAGTGTATTTCTACTTTTTTAAATCCGATATTATCAATGCATCTTCCCAGTGCTTTTCCTGCAAAAGTTCCAAAGCAATTCTATGAAGATTTTTCAATCGCTGTTGGTCCATTCTAGCGCAATGTTAATCTATTCAACTCAAACCTGAATTTAGCCGAAAATCGAACCAAGAGCACAATTCTTCACAGTCTAGCTCGTAAACCAATTTTCTACAGGCAAAAACGTTTTCTTTTTCAATTCTAATTTCCTTATTTTTATAAAATCAGTCATCAATCAAGTTTTGATGAAAGTTTTCGAAAAAAGATGACTAGGTAATGGTATATAATTTTTAAGGTATTCCTTTAGGTTTAGCTTATTGAAATAACAGTTACTTTTGTTTTTTCTACTAAAATAGAAAAACAGACTTTTTTTTTCGTTGATTGTAGTTCCCTTTAGCATTAATTCATTTCATTTTGGTAAAAGTTTGTTTTAACTCTATTCACATGTCAAACTGAATACTGCTATTCAGCTTTTGTAAAAGAATTTTTTTAATTAAATGAAAAAAAAAAATAAATAAAACATAAAGATTATTATTGAAATAACTCTTGAATAAGTTTCAGCAGTTTTGATAATTTATATAGAATGAAGCGCTTTACATAATTTAATAAAACCTATGACCTGCTGTGAAAGGTCTACATTCTCATTTCTCCACAGCCTTCCTCTCGAAACTTGCCGAAATGGTTTGTTAATAATTGACATTTCAAATTATTTTTTCCAATAATTTGTTTTTTTTCCATTAATTTTTCATCATTTTTGTGAATATTTTTTTATTTGTTAGTTTCTTATTTCTACATGCACGGCAGTCAAGGTGCCTTTCGAAAATTAATTCTTCGATGTCGCCTTGAAGTTTAAAATTAATTTTCTTCAAAAAAATTTTTTTCGTCACAAGTCTTTCAATTTCGCGTTTTTCAGTGACCTGAGAGGTCAAGTGAAATTACGAATATTGGCTTAAGTGGCCGTGAAGATTATTCTCGAACTTTTATTATAAGTTTTATTTCTCTCAAGCACAACTGAATTTATAAGTATTTCTGTTTCACATTTCTGAATTTTCTAAAAAAATGAAATTTTGTTCATGGGTATTTTCTCGCGAGATACGAGTAATTTTACTTTTCCAATTTAAGTTTACGATTTTTGTTCGAATTCAATATATAAAAAATAAAAAAATTACCAACTATAAAAGCAGTATATATTAAAAATATCTGCAATAATTGTCAAACGCAAAAAAAATGACTTAGAAATACTTATAATAGCTAATAAATATGTCCACCAAAAGTCTCTCAAGACTCCCATTAGAGTTGTGATCACTGGTGCAGCTGGCCAGATTGCTTACTCCCTGTTTCCTCCTGTCTGCAAGGGGGATGTCTTTGGCAAGGACCAGGTTATTGCAGCAATTCTCATCTTACTCTTTCCACAATTCACTCATTTTAAAATCATAGTTCAAACCTTTTTTTTTAAATAAAATAAAAATTAAATTAATAAAATTACGTCACTGAGAGTGTATATGATGTCTTCAATATCGGTGATTAATACATTCATTTTTCTCTAATTCATGTTTATACATTATAATGGCGATTGTTCCATCTTGTCAAGTAATGCTTCAAAAATCTTCATGCACACAAACAAACACACATCTACACACACACACACACACACCACCCAGCCCATTGTGTTGGTGTTGTTGGACATTGAGCCCATGATGGGGGCGTTGAAGGGTGTTGTCATGGAACTCACGGACTGCTCCTTCCCCCTCCTCAAAGGTTCCAACTTCGCTTACATCTCATTTTCACGCCATCAATCTATACCTCTATTTTCTCTTTTTTATAACCTCATAAATCCATTTTTTTCTTAGCCACACCAAATCACACTCCAAACTTCTCATCCTACAATCCATACCTCACCACACCACACCACACCATCTTCAACCTCACACAGACATTGTGTGCACGGCTGACCCAAATGTGGCCTTCAAGGACGCTGAGGTGGGCATGTTGGTGGGTGCAATGCCCCGCAAGGAGGGCATGGAACGTAAGGACCTCCTCACTGCCAATGTCAAGATCTTCAAGGTGCTGTGGGTGTTGTGAAGTATCATGAGTGGTGTGGGTTGTTGTTGTTGTTAAGTATCATGAGTGGTGTGGGTTGTTGTTGTTGTTAAGTATCATGAGAGGTGTGGGTTGTTGTTGTTGTGAAGTATCATGAGTGGTGTGGGTTGTTGTTGTTGTTAAGTATCATGAGTGGTGTGGGTTGTTGTTGTTGTTGTTAAGTATCATGAGTGGTGTGGGTTGTTGTTGTTGTTGTGATGTATCATGAGTGGTGTGGGTTGTTGTTGTTGTTGTGATGTATCATGAGTGGTGTGGGTTGTTGTTGTTGTTGTGATGTATCATGAGTGGTGTGGGTTGTTGTTGTTGTTGTGATGTATCATGAGTGGTGTGGGTTGTTGTTGTTGTTGTGATGTATCATGAGTGGTGTGGGTTATTGTTGTTGTTGTGATGTATCATGAGTGTTGTGGGCTCTAGGGTAAGGTCCATGGCTGGTGTGAATTGTTGTTGTCATTAGTTACCCATGAAGTGACGTGACTTGTTTTGTCTGTGACTAGCGTTGGTACAGGATCATTGGTTGGTGACGGTTACAACGCTGTGTGGGTGATTCGGGCAAGTAGGTACTTGGCAGTTCTAGTTTGTATGACAGTTTGAGGAGTTTAAGATTGTTAAGAAGATTGTGGTTCTCTAATTGCTCATATCCTTCAGATTTAACACGGCCGTGATTAAAATCCCATCTAATACAACTTCAGGTGCAGGGAGAAGCTATTGACAAGCACGCCAATAAGAACATCAAGGTGTGCGTAATGACGTCATCAAGTCATCAACATCATCGTATCTTCATCATGTCATCAACGTCATAATATCTTTATCATATTATCAGTATCATCAAAGTTGTCATCAACGACTGTTTTTTCTCTTCCACTCATTCACCTGGCATTCCACCATTCATTGTTTTCTTTTTGTTCTTGTAGGCCAATGTCGCAAGCTTCGTATATAATCGCCTTAAAGTATCTTCCAAGCACATTTTCGCTGAATCATCATTTTCCTGTGGCCCCCTCTTGTACGACTTTCCTTTCTGATCTCTCTCAACATCCTACTCCATACTCGCACAATTCTTAAAATCTTTTGATTAAACAGCTCGTAACAGAGCACTCTTGAGTATTAAATATTCAGCGCTGTGAAGATATCTATGTTAGATTACGTCGAAATAGCGTTTATTCATCGTTCATCATCCCATCACTGCCATTGTGAACATCGCCACTGCTACCATCGACCGCCACTACCACCACCAATCACCACTCTCTATCAGATCGTGGTGGTGGGCAACCCAGCCAACACCAATGCCCTCATCTGTAAGAAGTACGCCCCTTCGATCCCCCCTGCCAACTTCACCTGCCTCACCAGACTCGACCAGAATAGGGCTCAAGCCCAGGTGGGTGTGATGTGATCGTAATGTTAGTGAGTTACTTCATTCTAGTGTTAATTGGTTGATGAGGCGATGAGTTGGTAGCGTTGTACTTGATAGTTGTGTGTGTACAACACTGCCAACAACTACTCTCTACTCATGCAACAACGACCACCACTGGTGCAGGTGGCTCAGAAGCTTGGTGTGGGCAGTCAGGACGTCTCAAACACCATCATCTGGGGCAACCATTCGAGCACCCAGTTCCCTGACGTCACCCACGCCACCGCCCTCAAGGCAGGCGCCACTGTCAGGGTCCCTGATGCACTCAACGACGAACCTTGGGTCACTGGACCCTTCATCTCGGTAGGTGGCGCGCCTTGATGGTTTCTGTATCTGTATCGCCAATCTACACCATACCTTCAGCACTTCGCAATTATATTTTATATCATTATTCTTATTAACCTTCCATCATTATCATTTTGTTATTTCAATTATTATCACCACCACCAACAGACGGTGCAGAAGAGGGGCGCGGAGGTGATAGCGGCCAGAAAGCTCAGCAGCGCCTTGTCTGCCGCCAAGGCCGTCTGTGACCACTTCCACGACTGGTGGTTCGGAGTGCCCCAGGTGTCTTCACTGCACTTGCTCATGAACATCCTGCGTATTTATTATCATTGATACCTTATAATGTATACACTTATACGCTAAATACCCATTTGATTAGTACTCCATATAACTTGTGCACGAGTGCTTGACATGATGTCAATTGCAGGACAAGTGGGTTTCCATGGGAGTTCCTTCCGACGGCTCGTACGGCGTTGAAGCTGTAAGCATTCTTCCATGCTTCCTTCTTAGTTCATAATTGTTTCATGGTACAATCGATGGACGAGAAGAAGACAGTGAAACGGCGTTGATACCGAAACACCAACCCAATTCATTTTTGTTCAGAACGTTTACAATGTTAATTTCAACATCGCTTCCGATGCTGCATCCTTATGAGGCGTCATCGTCGCCTACTAACCTTTGTATTCGACTCCGTCACAGCATCTTCATTCTACCTCACCACACCACCCCGCAGGGCCTCATCTTCAGCTTCCCGGTGCACATTAAGGCAGACCGCTCTTACTCCATCGTGCAGGGCCTCTCGCTCAACGACTTCGCCAAGCAGAAGATCGCCGCCACCAAGACGGAGTTGGCGGAGGAGAGGGACCAGGCCTTGGAGGCCTGTGCCAACTGAAGCCATGCCATGCCGGTAGTGTTTGGTGGAGGCAAGAGTCGTTTGTGAGGCTTTCTTTGGGATGCTATGGGGCTTCGCTTGCGTGAGGTGATGAAGGTGTCTGTCTCCAAAAGCAACGCTGGCGGGGCTTTTATGTTGCTTTTTTACCACGGAGATGTCGCATGGATATTTATTTTTTTGTGTTTCTTGATGTAACGGCTGTCAGCATTTCGCGCAGTGATTAACGCATTTGGTTTTTTTATCGTGATTTATTCTCTGAAACCTTGATTCTTGTATCGTGTGCTGTGACGTGTTAGTCGTTTGTTCTCGAAGTTCCCTTCATTCTGAGCAAGCTTACCACTTCCAGTGGATGCTGCTATTCATTTTGCTCTTCTCACCTCGAGCATCAATTTTGATTGGTATCTCCGATTTCTCGGCATCTATTTTGGTTCGTAATAAAAAGCAATTGAAATATTCATTACAACTTCCAAAATGATGGAAAAAGCTAAAGAATGACTTCCTGCCCTCACAAAGACGCAAGCAGCTTGGGTGTCTTCCATTGAACAGCTGATCTCTTGCATCCCACTACAGCGCCACTACTCATTTTTGCATTTTTGGTGTCATTTCCATCATTTATGCCTGTAGCTTCGTGCTTAGAAGGTTATTCTGTACAATGCCAAAAGTCAAGATTCGGTTCCCGGCCGTTTGCAGCTTTTTTTTGTAAGAAGCGTCAAGTGAAACGAAAGGCGTGCTGGGGTGTCCATGTTTCTTAGTAGCTCAGCAGCAAGTGAGCTATCTTCTTGGAGGGGCTCTAACCTTGCTCAATGCGTTTTGCATACAGATCTGGATTATATTAAATTTCTTGAATAAGATCAACCTTCCAGGAACATTTCACAGCAGTCATCGAAGGAAGTGTGAGGTTCCTTCCTTTTGGGGGTTCAAAAATGTTAGAGTAGTTCTGTGCTCGCAAAAGAAGCTTCATGTCTTCCTCGATCAGCTTAGGCCTGGTTGTCTGGTGGGATGAGCTGTAAGACCTCATGACTTCACTGATGTCCAAGAAACTCACCTTACTACATTTGAGGAGCTAATAAATTAGAAAATTTGAAAAAATCTCCAAAAGCAGCACATCGTATGGAGAAGCGTTTTCAAAGCACTATATAAAATCCAGCCTCCATACGACTGTGAGAGATCAGCGGCGTCGCATAAGTTGCGCCCAAGACAGCGCCTAGAAACGTTTATAAAGTATTACAGGCGTTCATACATTAACATCATTACTCTACCTACCCATCTCACCTTCCCTCTTCAGCTTATTATACCAAGGGTGGGTGGAATAGCGCAACAAGGCATTGAGAGGTATGCCCAATTAAAAGCTGTCCAACAGATGCTGCACCAATAATTTATCTTCAGGCGTATGAGATGAAAATACGACAATAACAAAAAGTCCAACCAAAAAGCTTTTGAAGAAACATTAATAAAATGAATTGTCACAAAAATCAGCAAAATGAAACATTGAAAATAAAAATTACTCGAAATGTGAATAGGAAATATGAGAGAATTCATAATTTATCGGAAAGTTGAAGAATGAGCGTTTATTGAGAATAAAACGATGACCATGGATTAGAGAAATTGAATAATGAACATTAAAAATTTATAGCTTATGAAAACATCTTATAATCAGGAAACAATTCTTCACTCTAGTAAGGTGGATAAATCTTAAATATGTTAAAACGTTTTTTCTTAATTTTTATTTTGTTCAAAAATTTTTATTCAGCAAAATTAAGATTGACAAAAAAAATCGTTCGAGTTGTTGCCATGGAGTTTGTTTTTTTTTCTCATCAATCTTTCATTCCCTCAAACCTTATTTGTTATTCCAGGGGGTTTCACCCCCTCGTTGTCTATACGACCACCTTTTAACCCACGTAGCTCAAATCATTCAGTGTCATCACGTACGCATCGTTCTATTATATCACCACCAAAAAACAACGCATGGCTGTACCACTTTGATGTACTCACATTAAAAACTCTTGCCTTTTCGCTAGTCCTCAAAAACGCCACAAAACATTTTATCTCTTCATCAAGAGTCGTTACCTCTGCAAAAAGGCTCTATGAAAAAGACAGAAAAGTTTGTACGAACTTTAATGAACACTTGTTCGCACAGTGATGCCACTTTCGATTTATATATTCATTGAGTGAAAGTTTCCAAGGACAAAACGATGTTTCGGTGTTCGAGCTGTCGCGTTGTTCGTTCGTGGGACAAAACTAGTTGAAAAAGAACCAATATATTTTGTTGGTTGAAGATTATAATCAATACGCAATACTCAACTCCAATACTCAATGCCAGTAAAGGCGATAGTATCGGTAAGGTGCTGAAACGTCACAAGTTAAAAATTTTAAGCTTAAGTTTTTTATGTAGTAGTTGAAACTTAAGTGTGAAAAGTGACGGTAAAAACGTTATACAAGTTTTGACGCAGCCATAATGACTAAAAGACAATTTATTATTGACGACAAGCAAATTTTATGGCGCTTAAACACACAAGTTGACAGAGTGAGACGCAAAAACTGAAGCAATGAACCAAATATTGGTGAAAAAGACTCTCTTAATTTTGCTCTATAAAAAAAATCCAACCGAAAAACAACTTGTGGTGTTTTTCAAAACCTCATTCGGAAAAATGTGAAAGCTGTTCGACCTTCATAAAAGGATTAGCTTAACAGCAAAGATTTTCTGCGAGAAGTGGAAGAAGGTTTTTAAAATGTGGTGTGATGAAAAAATAAAATAAAAATTACGCTTCATAAAGTACTAATGTTCCATTTATATAGAGGTTAATTAATGAAATTTATAGTCTAAAGTTTATTTTATCTGACAACTTTATGAAAATTTATGTGAAAATCCATATATTTGTGGAAATTAATGAACAGACCTTAATGAAGAAAATTGTCACGACTTACTTAACAAAAACGAATTGTTTTCGCTGGACTTTTCTCGTTTATTTCTTTTCTTCGTTTTTAAATATTTTGAAATTTCTTAAAAGCCGCGAAGTTTGTGCTCAAAGGGGTCTCATGATCGTTAATTAATTCATTAATTCATTCCCTCATTATTCTCCGTTATCAATCATTTTTCATTATCATCATCAAGAAACAATGTTTATTGTAACCGGAATGGTATATAATTGAATTAGATTAAGTTAGAGATAGTTCTCAAAACTTCAACGCTCACAAGTGTAGGCAGCGTAGGCAGGCAAGGGGCGGATGGCCTTCAGCCCTTGCGCATGAAGAGCATGGAGTGATTGGAGGGAATGCTACGGCTGAGATGAGTTCTCTTTTGTGTGTGGCAAAAAAAGTTCCTTGGCTGCTAGTCGAAGAACTGGCAGCCCTTGTGAACCTTACACACCTCAATGAAGCAACAGCGCTGCAAACCTGCCCTTGTGGATCCTTCGAAGAGACTCCAGGAGGTCAGACTCAATTTGTTGCTCGGCAGGAGGTGATTGTAGTAGTGGTCTTTGTAAATCCAACCTCAAAAACCAAATAAAGTTTTATTGACAAATTTCTAACTAAAAACAATCAATTCGGAAAAATATTTTTATATCTTTTGCAAACTTTATAAAGCGAAACAGCCTTTTTGCATGAAAAACGCCCTTTTTCACTTTTATAGAGTATTTCATCAAATTTGTCAGTATGAAAAGAAAGAAAATTTATTACCATTTGAATATGAAAAATTAATTAAATTGAAAAATTTTATTTGATTGGGTGGCGTCAAAATTGCCATTGACTTTTGTTCTAAAAATTTGAAAATAAAGTTGATCTCAAACGCTTCTGTTTGTTACTTTATAGAGGGATGATGCCCAGCGGGGTAATAGGAAAGCTATGAAATAAAATGAACATTATTTTATTTTTTTGTAAAGTGCCGTTTGGAGACGGATGATGGTTTTTTTACTTTTCTACGAACCTTAAAAAATAACGATAGATTTTCTATCTGAAAATCAGCACGTTCGTGAAATTGAAAAATTTCTAAGGTAATGACCAGATTCCAAAACTTCGTTGGAAAAGCATATTCACGAAACGAAGCTCGCATGCACCACCTTCACTGGCGTTATCCGGACCGAAAAAACGGAAAAGTAAAAAATTAACGCTAAGTTCATTTTTAGGCTTTCTTTATTCACAACACAGCGATTAGAACTAAAACAGGTTGCCATGGCTTCCAAAAAAATATATGGGCAGTTTTTCTTGGCTTTTTCAACATCAGGTCATCAAACTATCAAGTTGAAGCTGTTCTTGAACTCACGGATGGCCAGCATAATTGAGATATAAAATTTTAATGATTAGATAAATAGGCTTTTGTGGTTGGAGTGCTTCAAATAGCTAGATTAAAGGTAGGGAACTCTAATGAAAGGATACCCGAAAATTTTTTAGAGAGAAGAAGAAAAAAAGAAAAAGGAAAAAAGAAGAAGGAAACAAAAAAAAAGAAAAAAAGAAGAAGAAAAAGAAAAATAAGAAAAAAAGAAGAAAAACAAAAAGAAAAATAAAAAAGAAGAAGAAAAAGAAAAAAAAGAAAAAAAAAGAAAAAAAGTCCAAGCACGCAAACGAGAAGGGAAATAGAATGTTGAAAAAATAAAATTTCAAAATCTAATAAATCATGCATCGAAATTTGTTCGATAGGTGTTTCACACTTTAATCATACAACGATCACAATGAATATTTCATAGCAGAGGTATGAAAGTGTCATAACGATGCATTAATGCATCGAATAAAGCTTCCCACGCAAGAGTTCAAAGGCGCTTTTGAAAAGAGTTTTTACAGCTACTGACGAACAAGCAAGTGACAGAAGGATGAAGATGGGACCTGAAGAGTATAAAAGCCACGTTCACAAATGAAGATTTTTTTGAAAATTTCGTTTGAGGACGGATTTTTATTCTCACGATTGACTTTAGTGATAAACTTGATTATTCAATAACGAGGAAGTTAATCTAATCTAATCAAATAATTTGTATAGCGCTGATTCCACACTGTTCGAGAGCGTTCAGTAGAAGTTGCCATTCGAATGCAGCGAGAGCTTCGAAGCCTCGATCGACTTGGACGGCTTAATCCCTTGGTATTATGCCATTACTTGTGTCAGTTTCATGCGTGCAAAGTAACAAATGTGAGGCAGGTTTTATCCAAGCTTTATTCAAGAGTATGTAGCAGCGGTATAGAATTTTTAAACGATATGAATATTTCATAAATACTCATTTAGAAATAATAATTATAACTTATACAACCAGATTCATAAATGCGGATTCGTGCAGGTTCTTGAAAGAGAGTATGCTTTGAACTGTCGTTGAGGCGTGAGTGGTGGCCCTTCCGAGCCTTTCAAGTTTTCTTTGTAGTCATAAATAACAAAGTCCGCCACTACTACTGCCCCTTGAAACCATCACGCGAAAAACAAGTGATAAAACAAGCAAAACACACCACTTTGCCTTCAGGCGCAAAATTCACATAGAATTTTGAGCATGAGCGTAGTTTCGAAACTTAAAAGAATTCGGAAATTGAATTAATGCACCACTCTCGGTCTGTCTTTTTTAATGTTGTGTTGTTATTTGAAAAATCTTTCAGAAAATTCAAAAGGAAACCACCCCCCACTGATGTCCTGATATAGAGAATACAAATGTATGGACTGCAAGAGAAGGCGCGTGTTTAAAAAGCCCTGTTTGTGATTGCAGACTAGGGATGCGTAACACAAGTCTTATCCAAAAACGATTTTCATTTATTATTTCAAAACTAACTCAGGGTCAAAATCTGAAACTGAATAAAGAAACTGCCTAAATACTTGTATAAACGCTTAAACACTGAATGGATCTTCAAGTTTGTAAGAAAATTAAAAAAAAAACTATTTTGCAACAAATTTTGAAGGCAGCGGACTACGCAAAGTTTTTTTGAATCTGTTGCAAAAACGCAAGTTGAACTTTCTACCGACTGCACTCTCTTCATTTTCACTTTAAAAGTCGTGTCGACTCCAAGAATGCACTTCAACCCACACGTCGGAATGAGAGGGAATTGAATTTTTGGTTAGTTTGATGAAAACTCAAATAAAATTTAGAAAAGCGTTTCACAAAAGATTTTAGAAAAAAAACTGCAGTATTGGCGCACTACTCCGAAGTCAATGGAAATGGAAGGATCGTTAAGAAGCAGTATGAACCTAACTATAATTCTAGAGCAACTGAAAGCTCTTGAGAAACTGCAGTCTCAACTCACAAATCCTCGGTCCCTGTTGGCGTCCCACTTTCCAACCATCGAAATGCTCTTCATCGTCTTCTACGCCTGCGTCATCATTGTGGGTGGCGTGAGTAACGTGCTGGTGCTTTTGGTGGTTGGCCTTTCCAAGCAGCCAGTTAGTGTGACCAATCTCTTCGTCACCAACCTCTCACTTTCCGACCTGGTTCTGTGCCTCTTCTCCATGCCCATCCAACTGCACTACCAGATCACCCAAAACTGGTCCTTGGGCGAAAACATGTGTCGCTTCAGCATTTGGGCAATTGCCGTCCCCATGTTCATCTCCACCAACATCATCTTCCTCATCGCCTTCGACCGACATCGCCTGGTGGTTCAGCCCTTTCAGAGACGATTGAGCATCAGAGGTTGTCTGTTGTGCATCCTCGCTAACCTCCTCCTCTCCACTCTTCTTTCCAGTCCCGCTTTCTATTTCACCCAGATCAACCGCATCTCCAGCGCCCACTGGGAACGAACCTACTGTTCTGAGAATTGGACGATCGGAGAGGAGTACAGGAAAGTGTACACGGTGTTCGTTTTCATCTTTCTATTTTGCCTGCCCCTTCTTATTACCGCTATTTTGTACTGCCAAATTTATAGATGTTTGAATCGACGAATAGACAAACTTAAAAAAAACCACAATGCCCTCAAAGTAAAAAGATTTGCGTGCAACAGACACATCGAGAATAGCAAGATAATTCATGATAGAAGCGATTCGCTGATGTTGGAAAAGAAACAAGATAAAAAAATGAAAAGTCTCAAGTGCAGCAAACTGACTGCCTTTAAAAACTCAAAAAAGTCTTGGATCGCTTGTAAACTGAAACGGCGTTCACGGAGGCGACAAAGGAGCCAAGTTCGCAAGGACGCCTTCGTTTCCTCCTCTTCAATCACTTGCGTCAAGCTCATACACAAGTTCAACAAGACCAATCGAATTCTTATCATCACCCTCATCAACTTCTTCATCTGCAGACTGCCATGGAACTTGTTCGGCCTCATACTGGAGCTTCAGACCCATTACTACAACGCCACAGCCACCACCATCAGTCTAGGAGACCTCTTCACTCTCTCAAACACAACTTCCATGCTGGATCTCTTTTCCAAGGCTCCTTCAAACGCCACCACCAACAGCAGCTCTCCTGCCAGTGTTAATGACTGGTCTGGCCTGTGGATCACCGTGATGGACTTGAGCTTGAAGTGGCTGATGATGCTTTCGGTGTGCACGAATCCTCTCCTTTATTGCTGGCTCAACGAAAACCTAAAAAAAGAAATGTTTGCGTTCACGACCAGGATTAGGCCGAAAGCCCTCGCTAATGTTTTGTCACGTGCAAGGTTGAAAAATACGAAATGTTGCAGAGCTTTTTTAAACAAGACCCCTTGAACAATTGAGGACATAACGGCTGGATTGGAGTATTCTGCTGAGTCGACTTTGCAAAAAAATCTCAAGTCAACATAAGCTCCAAAGGCTGATGAGTGCTTGAATGATTAACACAAAGGTCATCCTTTCAACTCCTGGAGGTTACCTAGTTACACATATAACTCTAAATTAAGAAGGATGTACGTGATGAGAGCGCCTGCAAACAAAGGCGATTATTTTTTTCATATAAAAATGTCTGGATTATTTAGTATTTCGAAGCAGCGGGAAAATTTTTAATACCTTTCGAAATAGAAAGAGCCAATTAAAAAGAATTCTAAAAATAGTTTGAAAATTTCGTGATATTTCCTCTGTGGATGAAGTTTCAAATAGCACTTGTCACACAATAAAGCATTTTTAATTGCATAATTTTTCATTTTTTGAAACATGATTTTTCATGAAGTGAATGCTCTGGTGATGAGGCTGTTGACAGCTAATAGCGCTCAATGGAGAATGATTTGCGAATGACTGCACACTCATTTTCATCAATGAGTAAAGTTTTCTTCTTGATTTCGATGTTCTTTTCCAGTTCCAACTGCTCATGCTTCAGCCTTTCCAGCACCTTGTGGGTCCTATCCAAGGTCGATGTTAACTTCTCGATCGACTGGCTTATCACCGCTGTTTCTTGCTCCAGTCGGCCCTGCACCGCGTCTCCACAGTGTTCCACACTGGGACGCAGAGCTCGGTTCTGTAGTCTCTTTTGCGCCAGGTTCATCGGCTCCTGCTTGCTTTCAATCGCCCTCTTCACCTTGCCACAGTAGGCCTCCGTCTCGGCGATTTGTTTCATGACCTGGATATTTAGAGTGAATTCATAATCCCCCTTCAGGCAAGCTCTCAGAACACCCTAAATAATTAATGCACCACATAGACCTACTTGGGCGTGTTGTTCATGGAACGCGTCTTTCGACATTCTGGTCTCCCTGATGCGCTTGTCCAAGGCATGGTCAACTTTCTCCTTCTGCAAGGACAGGTCCTCCCACGTTTGCTTCAAGGCGTCCTCCGCAATTGATTGCAAGCTTCTGCAGGTCGACAGCATCTGTTCAATAATTTAAGCGGCTTCGTGAACACTTTTAAAGCCCTTGAATGGATAACTCAATGGCAACCATAAATTCACAAAAGCTGAAAAGATTTAAGTTTTGAAGTCGTTTTGAATATTTCATGAAGCGTGTTTTTGAGCTCTAAGTAGAAATTGTGGGCTATCAAACGGCCGTTCTAGACACATGGCAGGCTCTGAGAAACGCCGATGAAATGATTAATGCGACCTTGAAGGCAACATCCTTCGATGAGTCATTCATGAGCACCTGTTCCGCCTTCTTGATGCCCTCTTGCGAGCTTGCCTTCCACTCCTCCAGCGAAATACTCCTGTGTACGTGATGTAAGTAGGATTGAGTAGAGCAAGTTTCATGGTGGTGTGATTAATAAGGTGGAGTAACGCGAAGAAATTTTGAAGTCTGACATCTAGCGAGTGGCAAGATCTAGTGGCTGATTTTGTTGGTGTTTTCGAAGTTGAAATAATTCTTTGTGAGAGGATTTACATAAAGCATATATAATTTTATATTCGGATTAAATAAACTGATTTGTTCAAGGCTGCACAACTTGAATTCATTGGAGAACCAATCGAAAAATAGTATTTTTATATTACCGTTGAACAGCATTCCTAGTGTTTGAAGCATTCGTTTTGTACGTTTTTGCATTAAAACTTGACGAATAAACAAACACAAAACTGATTGTCATTATACTTCAAGAATCACTACTATACACGACACTACCTCTGACAGCTCAAAGAATGACTTACTTGGGTGTTTGGAAGGGAGGGCTGGGTTGGATGGCGAAGGAGTGCTGCTTGAGTTGGATGTTGTGCCTGTCTATGTCCAGGGCCTCCCCCTTCTCTTTCAGGCTCTTCTCGATGCTGTACTTGAGTTTGCGTGCCAGCCTGTCGACGGGTTTTGGTGCAATTAAGCAATCTCAACTTGCTACAGCTCAAAAAACCCTGAAAGCTTTCAGACTTATTGAGTTGAGTTGAAAAAATAAATTTAATTAATTTTTTTATTTCCTTAACTCGCTTAACTTTTTCAATTCGACGCAAGAAACAAAAGGTATTGTGTACACCTCTACAACAACCTCAAGGTAAGACAATATGAAACGGTCTTATTAAAGTGGAGTCACGCCATTTGAGTTTCACCGACCTGATCTGTTCCACCACCTCCTGCTGGGTTTTAACCAGCAAACTTCTCACCCCCTCTGCCACCTCCCTCTCCTTCAGCATCTCCCTCTCGGCGTCGTCATGAACCAACTCCGCTTCCTCACGTTGTTCCCTGGGTGGGTGTGGCGTAGTTGTTGCGGGAAGCTGGTTGTTGTGGGAAGGTGGTTGTTGTAGAAGAAGTGGTTATTGTGGAAAAATGGTTGTTTTGTATTATACTGTTCTACACTGTTTATTGTTGTTTAAACAAATTTTGTTCATTATACCGTTGTTTAGTGTTTATTCTTAGTAAGAAAGTGTTTGTTGTGTTATTAGTTTAAAAACAGATGTTCTTGAAACGTTAACGTGCCAAGGCCTCCAATAACACTTTTCGTTGCATTGTGTTAGATCAAGCGGTCATTGTGACGTTTAATGAAGGGTCAGTGTGACGATGGAACAGTGATGAGAGGAAAATAAAAAGCCTGAAACGAGACGATGGTTTTTGCGGAATTCTTAAAATATTAAAAATTAAAAAAAATTAACTTGAATTAGAAGGGTTGTTTGAAACTCGATTGAAATATTGTTCGATCCAATCAAAATAATCAATAATGGTCCTACGGGGATAACAATAAGGACACCAAACAGCAACGAAACCACACTAATGTTCAAAAGGACACAAGCTGCAGGGAGATAGTGGGCGGGTGTACCTGACAAGGAGACACTGGTGGTTGACGTGGATTGGCTCCAGCAGAGACTCCAGGGCCTTGTTGAGTCTGACGTCATAGGACAACAGGTTGTCTATTTCCTGTTTCACCTTCACCAACTTCCCGGTCGTTTCATCTTCCCAGAATTTCATTTCTGAAACTCTTTGCTCTGTGGACAATGTTCAAAAGGTTGCTTTGGCGATTGCGAAACTCGCCTCGGTAGGATTGTATTTTTAGTAGTTTTTACGGGAGTATTATATATTTTTTAAACCAATTTTCAGCGATTAATTCTCAATAAAACAGTATTTTCAGCAAATAATTCTCAATAAAATAGTATTTTCAGTAAATAAGTCTCAATAAAATAGTCTTTTCAAATAACTTTCGAAAATCCACTATTTCCTATCATTAGAATGGATCGGTATATTTGATAAGTAATGATTAAGCAAGTTGCGATAATTATTGGAAAGGACAATCGCTCGAAGGAGGAACAGCAGGGACACCTACCAAGCTTTCGATCCACATCTCTTTGCACTTGTTCAGTGACCTGGCGTCATAACGACGTAGGTCACATCAACCAAAATGAATTTAAAATGTATTTTTTTGTATTTTCAAACGTTCTAAAAACCTATAAATTGATATTTGATACAAAAAAGATAACTTAATTTATTAATTTTAAAAATGGTAAATAAACATTCGATATAATAAACTTAACAGAAAAAAATCAACTGCCGTAGCTTCCAAGCACACCAGCCAAACCACGGTACCTTATTGGTGTCGTCAATGATGTGGTCTATTTCTCCACACAACAGCTCAGCTCCTGCTCTCTGCCCTTCCGCTCTCTGGTGCCTGAGAAGTGAATGTATTCTAATCTAAGCAAGCAGTTTGAATGGCGAATTAAAGCACTGGCGAGGGTTTTTGAACATTCATCACCATCTATTGATCCATCAGTCATCATTTATTCAAATTACCGAAACCCTAAATTCAAAATAACTCAAAAAAGATTCATGACGGCGTGTTTGTTCAAGCTCATGCAGATCGCTTGGTAACATTTCCAGGGTCTGAATGGATTCGAGGCAGCAAAGAATATAACACCCGAACTCAAAATTGCCTCACTTGTGCTGATCAAGCATCGCCCATTCTGGTCGGATGAGCTTCGTGAAGGCCTTTCTTTTCGTTTCGAGCTGAGTCATCGCAATGCCTCGAAAATGTTCAGCTAGAAGAAGACAGAAAAGTGAAAGGATTTGGAGGTTTATCAAGCTTGAAGATATTCGTTTTATCTACTTTTAAACTAGAAATAATGTAAATAGTATGTAAATCTCAGTATATGCACTTGTTTATCGCTTTTTTATGAAATATACATTGAGACTTTGCGCACAATGTTAATATTTTGTTTAATTTTCCAACTTTCCAATCCAAAATGCTTCACTAGCGCAGCATTTTTAGCACATCATTAAACTTGCATGTTCGTAACATAGCAAGTACGAAACACGGGTGTAATGTTATATGATTAGGTTCGTATTTTTTAATTATCAATTTGGGTATTATGAATTTCAGGAAGGAATGAATTCCTAGAAAAATAATATAAACTAAACAGAAATTTTATGTTAGCGCTTCAGCATAAAATCGCCATAAAAACATGAAGGGTTTCCAATAAAGTTTTATAAGGCTTTTATTTTTATTGAATCTTGCTCTTTTATTGTAGTGAAGTGAATCAATAATGAAATACGTCGTAATGTACCTTGCTTCTCTATGAATCATCAAACTCTCCTTCGAAAAATAATAAATTCCCACATATATTTGTTTATTCGTTTCTAAGTGTTTCTAAGCAATTTGGGGATGGCTGAAAAAAGAAAATAATTTATTTAAAATAAACTTTTTTTTTTCTAGCGTACATTTTGAAAAAAAATCTTTACTCCATTCATGCCATGAAGGCGTATTTATTTTCATCTAAAAAAAGTTCAATTTTTTTAAATTAAACAACTGCAAAATAACTGAAACTTTTTTTAAAAAAATTATTAATTAAATATTTAATAAGTAACTTGAAATAAATCTGAAATTTTTGCTCCGACTGAAAATTATGAGAATTTCAATTACGGTTCTATTTTCTCGAGGTATCCGTTTCTTCGAAATGTACAATATCAAATTTTTAAGACGTATTTATGGAGACAAATTCCGAGTGATAATTTCCACATTAAATTATTTATATTCTATTCATCAGTTAAAAAATTGTTAGAAAATGTTCAACAGCGCATATTTCAACAAGATAGCTCGTCTGTTCTGGAAGAAATTCGATTACAAAATGCTTATAGTTAAGCCTTCAAGTATACCAACAATCATTTTGTTAAAATTAACTGAATTTTCGAAAAAATTCTATTCCGAAATTGTTGCATCGGAATTCATTAACACAACATGCAGATATCATTAAAGTTAATGAACCTAATTCAAACCCTAGGAGAGTCTTTCAAAACATGAAAAGTCGATTTGAAGTCCATATTTTTTACAGAAAAATATGAAACTATTGAAATGGTTACTGTCTTTGGGTGGGTTAAGTAACACTGGTTTCTTTGGTTTGCCGAAGGGTGGTGACAAAGCCAAGGGGATTATCCTTGTTGTCTTTGAAGGTATTGCTCAAGTCTTTTGAGTCCGAGTGGTCGACGGAGTTACTGGAGTTGTAATTACCACAATTGGAGGTACAAACCTTGAGGTTGGGTACATTGTGAGAGCTTGAAGTTGCGAACTGAGAGGACTTCAAAGTCCTGGTGGAATCGTTGTTGGTGCCTTGGCTGCAGGCCAAGAATGGCTGTAGAGACTGCATAGGAGGGTCTCCGGATATATTAACGAGGTTGTTTGTGTGATCTTTCGTGTCGTGTGGCTTGCGGTGGCTATTGCTCATGTTATCTTGCTGCCTCTTGTTGAAGACGAACCTGTTCCACTGGAGAGGGTTGTAGCCCTGGTCCACAGATCGTGGAAGCAGACTGTTGCACTTTCTGGCATCGTTATCACATGCCTTAGCGTCGCACCTTCTGTTCTGCAGCGTGATGAAGTGACATTCGTCTGGTTTGTTCGAAAGGGAGGGTGTGTTTCGAGGACAGTCGCTCTGCGGTCTGTCCAGTGACCCTGTTGCTTTGACGTCTGCCTTCCTATTCATGTCGCTGTGCAGAAATCTGCTTTGATGCTGGAAGTTGTGGAGTGAGCACTGGGCAGGCTTTGAGTTTTCCATGTAGACAAGGGTGTTGGAGGTGGTGAGGTAGGCGGAGTCGGAGCGGTTTGCCTTGCCCTGGTCGATGGCTTCGTTGTAGGGGTTGCAAGGGCAGTTGTTTTTGCACGAGTGTCTGATGCTGCACAGCTCGGTGGAACTTTTGTCGTTTTGACTTGGCGGCTCTATCTTGTATTCCCTTAGCTTGCGGTTGGACCTGGTTCG
>OX387251.1:9662092-9707092 GCA_947562095.1 Branchellion lobata | reverse complement strand
GTGTGTGTGTGTGTGTGTGTGTGTGTGTGTGTGTGTGTGTGTGTGTGTGTGTGTGTGTGTGTGTGTGTGTGTCTATGCCAAGTGATATGTGTGGTTGGATGAGAGGTGAGATGTATGTGACAGTAAAGCGTCATTAACAATGACACGATTCCACCGCAAGAAGCTACTTGGTGATGTGTCGATAACAAGAACACTCAGTGGCTTATTGGAAGATCTTCATGGGTGAAACGCATTGACCCTTCCGCACATAATTATTCTCTCTCCTTGTCATATGGTATGAATGTTTCATTAATAAGAAAAAAAAAATTAAATAAAAAAAATATCTGAAAAAAAAATAAAAGTGAGAATAATAAGACACAATAAATGGACTTCAACTTCAGCGTTCAACCATCATCGTTACTCCCCATCTTATCTCAGCCACCACAGCTAATGGTTCGGTCCTTCTTAATTATTCACAAGGTGCTTGCTTTGATTCAACATTCTCTTTTGTTAATTAATAACTTTCGGACTTTTAAATGCTTTCGTTTCTATGTTTTTTCACTTTTATTGAATTGTTTCGCATGATTACTTCCAGCTCATCTCCCGTCAATTATTCATTTTGAAGCATTTCGTCTCAAGTTTCATTTCAAAAGATTTTTTTAAATATTCGAAATCATCTATTCACTTTTCATATTTTGATTATAAATAATTCTATTTTAATTATAAATAATTTTATTTTAAAATCGAAAATTTTGATTTTCAGTTTTTATTAATTCAAGTTTTTAATTTTTTTAAATTGAATTTTTTTATTTTTATTAATTTCATTTTTTTCAATTTTTCCTAAAAAGCCTCAAGTACACTCATCCAACAACGCCAGTCATTGCCATCTCTGCATTAAAGATATTGTTTTTAACGCCTCAGCTTCTGTTCAATGTTGTTGTTGTTGTTGTTGTTGTTGTTTTTTGTTTACTTCTGTTGTTGTTTGTTTTTTGTTTACTTCTGTTGTTGTTTGTTTTTTGTTTAATTCTGTTGTTGTTTGTTTTTTGTTTAATTCTGTTGTTGTTTGTTTTTGTTTACTTCTGTTGTTGTTTGTTTTTGTTTACTTCTGTTGTTTTTGTTTTTGTTTACTTCTGTTGTTGTTTGTTTTTGTTTACTTCCGTTATTTTGTTTTTTGTTTACTTCTGTTTTTTTGTTTTTTTTTCCAGCCACTAGTATATACGACCTCTGTTACACCGTTCTCAAGAGTGGCTTCTTCTGTTTGACAACACCATGTCTTAGACCGGATGATCCATGGGGGTCCACTGGCCACATCCTTGTTTCGATCGCACCACAATCAGTTCACTTTATTACCTCGTATTGGATTGTAATATATTGAATTTTCTTTTATTGTATTTCATTGTTTTTGTGTGGTCCTCTTCTTCATTTTAATCTATTATATTTCCTTGCGTTTTATTGCATCGTACTTTATATGAAAACATTGTATTGTATTGTATTGTATGTTAGCGGCATACACAATTTATTTCAATTTATTTTCAAAATCGGAATGTCCACTTGTAGCTGGGCAGTCTGATGCGCATGAGATCTTTCCAGTGCAGCTTCTTGATGCAAGCGGTGAGCTGTTCGCTGGAGGACCAGTGCTGGGAGCAGTTACATCTTTCGGAAAAGTGGCGAGTGGACAGAAGAGGGGTTTTGTCTATGGCCCAGGCACTCAACGCTGAACCATCCTGCAACACCACTCTCTTAAACAACTTGGAACCTGGAGGTTTGGGAGGTTGGAAGATTTGAGAAGCTGGAAGGGTTCTGAAGGGTTTATGGGTTAATGAATTAAAAGATTTTAAAAGGTTTCAAAGTTGAAACGCTAAAGGTTTAGTGGATTGACAAGTCTGAAGATAGTTGAAGGTTTATGGAGGTTAGAAGGTTTAGTGAGGTTGAGAGGTTTAGTGAGGTTGAGAGGTTTAGTGAGGTTGAGAGGTTTAGTGAGGTTGAGAGGTTTAGTGAGGTTGAGAGGTTTAGTGAGGTTGAGAGGTTTAGTAAGGTTGGAAGGTTTAGTGAGGTTGAGAGGTTTAGTGAGGTTGAGAGGTTTAGTGAGGTTGAGAGGTTTAGTGAGGTTGAGAGGTTTAGTAAGGTTGGAAGGTTTAGTGAGGTTGAGAGGTTTAGTGAGGTTGAAAGGTTTAGTGAGGTTGAGAGGTTTAGTGAGGTTGAGAGGTTTAGTGAGGTTGAGAGGTTTAGTGAGGTTGAGAGGTTTAGTGAGGTTGAGAGGTTTAGTGAGGTTGAGAGGTTTAGTGAGGTTGAGAGGTTTAGTGAGGTTGAAAGGTTTAGTGAGGTTGAGAGGTTTAGTGAGGTTGAGAGGTTTAGTGAGGTTGAAAGGTTTAATGTAATAAAACGATTGAAATTTAAATAAAATTCCTTTTGAAACCTTAAAACAAGCTTTTCATATCTTTTTGACTAGATTAGATAAGCTTAAAAAGACCGCAACACAAAATGAATACTGGAAAAACTGTAAACAAAAATTAAAAAGCAACAAAAATGTGAATAAAAAAAATAAAACGAAACATGAATAAATTTGAAACAAAATTAAAAAATAAACAATAAATTAATGAATAAATAAACAATAAATTGATGAATAAATAAAAAATAAATTGATAAATAAATAAAAAACAAAAAAGTAAAATAATAATAATAAATAAGGTGACAATAAATGTAAGAAAAAAATAAAGTTAAACCAAAAACGAAAGAAATAAATATTCAACCAAAATAATAATAATAAATAAAAAAAACAAAAAAAAATTAAATAAAAATAAATAAGAAAAAGTTTAAAGTTTGAAAACACAGAGAGGTGTTTGCGAAGGTACCCTTGGTGACTGGAGAGATCATGAGGATGTTTGCCATGGCCGCTCCATGTCCCTGTCCCAGGATGGTCACCTCCGACCGCCTGCCACCGAAGCTCTGTGCAGTGGGGGTAGTGTGGTGAGGGAGTAACTGAATCATTAGAGGCTGTTGGAAATGGGATAAGCTATCGGGAATATGAGAATTATTGAGCTGTTTTGATGATTAGAAACAATAGAATGGATTGGAAGAAATTATTTATTAAGATTAGATTAATTCTTTAAAAGGATTATGAATTGACAAAGATTGATTATTTAAATAAATTTGATATTAAAAAATTAATTAATTAAAAAATGATTTTCTTTCTTGATAAAAAGACATTTTCATTACTAGAGTGCTCCCATCACGAAAAACTATGATTGCAGAGAGTACAGCATCAGAGTGGAATTGGCGGGAATGGATTGAATTGAAGAGAAAAAAATAATGTGAGATGGTGCCATAGAGGAGAAAGAAAGCTCTATAGGAATTTTTAAGAAGAATGCTACGTGTATGTTAGCTTTGATCCAGTGCAGAGCGGCTGCCTGGTCCAGGATGGCGTAGTTGCCTGAGGCGTCGCTGTCTTTGGTGCTTAAGAAGCCTGCGAGTGTTGAGATGGTGTGTGGAAAGATTGTGTGTGTGGAAAGGTTGTGGAAAAAATGTGTGGAGAGGAGGTGGTGGTGTGTAAATAAGTTTTGTGTGTGTAAATGTTGTGTGTAGAAGTGGAGGTGATATGGAGGTGGTGTGGAGGTGGTGTGGAGGTGGTGTGGAGGTGGTGTGGAGGTGGTGTGGAGGTGGTGTGGAGGTGGTGTGGAGGTGATATGGAGGTGGTGTAGAGGTGGTGTGGAGGTGGTGTGGAGGTGGTGTGGAGGTGGTGTGGAGGTGGTGTGGAGGTGGTGTGGAGGTGGTGTGGAGGTGGTGTGGAGGTGGTGTTGACATGAAAAGATTTTTTAGGTGTAGTGTAGAGGTTGTGGTCAGAGATAAATGTCTGTGAAAAGTAAAGATTTTGCGTCCAATGTTTCATAAACATTAACCTTTTTGGTATTTGTATTTCTAAATCTCTTTCATCTAACCTACACGAGTCGGCAAGCCATAATACAGACCTGCAGGACTAAGATTAATACGTTGAGATAAAGTTGATCAATTTCATGCGGCGTACATTGCTGCTTTTTTAGCTCCCTCTTCGCTAAATCGATTGTCGAATCTTTCTGACTCGTTCGTTCAGTCTTTTCTCATTACGTTTATGCCTCATACCATTCATTTCAGACGATTTTTTTCGATAAATTCCTTTCAAAACTATCCATCCTTCGTAACACGCACCGACCACGCCTCTGCTCTCGCAACACTGACACACATGCAGGACAGACTCTGCCGTGTAATTTATTGTTTCTCGGACACACGAAACAACTCACCGACCAAAGACTCCCCCTACACAAATGCATTCTTCATTTGTTCGTCTCCCGAGTGGCTTTTGCGTTATTGATATTATGATATACTCACTATCTTGTGAATCAATGAAAAAACTCAAAATTTTCCAAACTAAAAAAAACTCTCGGAAAGATTGCAAACTCTCATGAAAGGCGCATGAATTTTAGCTCGTCTATTCAAAGTTAATTGCGACGAACCTTGAAATCAGATGTTTGGAAGCCAAATTATAAGCTGCTTTTCAAGGAAAAAAAACTTTCAAACACAGATGCACAAAAAACCCTGAAAACAAGCCTAATTTGCTAATGCTTCAGCAGTACACTTGCTTTACTGCTTCAAAAATTTGGACTTTACAATTCAATATCACATGAGTAAGCTAATGAAAGAGGACAAGTGGAAAGGTTCTGCAATAATAAGACAGGTTCTACAGCAAAAAGACAAATCTTAAAACACAAAAGACGAGTATTACAACAAGTAGACAAGTATTACAACCAGTAGACAAGTATTACAACGAGTAGACAAATATTACAACGGGTATACGAGTGATTAACGAGTGATGGACCCACCAGGCAACCAACGTACAACGCCAATTTGCATGAGTTCATTTCTTGAAGACATTAACCTAAAACAGGCAGCTCCAAACGACATTAAACTTTCAAAGCTATCAAATTTAAACCCCAACAAGAAACGCATTCGTTCGAACACCTCTAACTGTTTCCTGTCTATTCAAGCGACAATTTACTTTTGATTTCTGATTCACATTTAATCAGAGAAAGTCTCTTACATTCCTCCCTTCAGACCTCATGAATCACGCGTGTGAACAATAAAAACAAAGTTTCATAAATTATCATTCTAGGCAATCCTTTTGAAGGTACGTTTGAAAGATGCACTACGTTTGAAGTAACAATGCGTGGGTCTTGGAACTCCTTCTTCATCACCCTCATTGCTCCTGCTTAGTTCATTCCATGCTGCAAAAAGCATCCAAGTTTGAGGCTCAATCAAAGAGCCTGTGCTTTTCATGCCTCAAGATATACTCGCCCCCATCCAAGTAACGTGCTAGGAATGTAATGGCGCCAGAAAGTAATGGATAGACAAATCTTTCACTTCAAGTGGTTTTTGTAATAGCCTTGTCCCATATAACGAGCCGTGGTGACACAAACGAATGAATTTTTCAACACACCACGCTCAGGAATACTTACGCAATGAATTAGTAATACAGTTAGTACCTAATGTGGTCAATGTAGCCCTGATTGCAAGCCAATAAAAAGCGCATAAGAGCACTACAAGCCCGTGTCTACACTCACGTGGTCGCTACTCGCTCCATCAACCGCCCTAAATTGCTTCCTCCACTACCTTAATGTCTCCACTAGCTTTGCCACAACCATCCTAGCCTAGACTGTCAGCATTATTTACTATCCTCACCGCCACCATTACCGTTGTTCACCATCACTATTACCTCTACCCCCACTATCATCATCATCATCCTTATCACCATTACCAGCATCACCCTAACCATCGTTATCGCTTCTACCCCCACTATTATCATTTTTATCACTATTAACAGCATCACCCCAACCACACTATCGCCGCCACCACTCTTGTTCGTCCCATAGCACCTTCCCCTCCTTCCACAGCCACCTCAGCAGACGACACACTGTCTCCATTACCCACATCATTATGTGCTAATGTTCGCAGACATCAGCCCTCGACACAGTCACGACATAGCGCCACAAAGCACCGAAGAGCCAATCAAGCCATAATATTTTCTTTATTCGCTGCCTCAAGCACAAATTACAAGAATGCCAGTGGTTTTTATTCAACTTCATGACAATTTTTCCTTCAACCTCAACTCTCTCATGCGTCACTCACACCTCCCAGCGGGTCCCATGGGACTCTCGAGACGTTGTTTCTACAGCAACCCATCCAACCCCACCGACGGGTTGTCAATCATGCCAACAAAACAACTTCACAAAAGTAACCAACTACGTCATAACAACTTCGGAGATGTTCTCCACAACTTTATATAAGTTACTTTTCTTTAACTCTTCAGATTTAACTCTTCCATAACTTTTCATATGTTACTTTTTCTCAACATTTTGTATGTAACTTGTCTTTAACTCTTTAGATTTAACTTTTCATATCTTTAAGATATGAAGCGAATTTTGTCACAAGCCTAAGGAGGCGAAGACATTGTGCGTTGCTCGACAGATATGAATAATTTTTTCATACTTTCAAGAATCAATTTTTTTTCGAAACTTTCGAAATTCAATAAACGTTTTCAACAACTCCTTCCAAAGACTCCGGAGATTTCTCGAATGTTGAGAACTGCCATCAAGTCAGAACCGCCTTTCATT
Source organism: Branchellion lobata (assembly GCA_947562095.1). NCBI lineage: Eukaryota > Metazoa > Annelida > Clitellata > Hirudinida > Piscicolidae > Branchellion > Branchellion lobata. The sequence continues at coordinate 9,700,472 of OX387251.1, read as the reverse complement.
GTTTCTTTGTTTTTCACGAAGTAAAATTTTTCAAAGCATTATCAGTAGAACTTATAAATACTTCTTGCAAAAAAAAATCACGCCACCACAGTCGAACTTGGTATATTGTTGCAATGTCAAAAGCATTCATCACGCCTGCGTACATCCTTATAATAACACACAGGGGCAGTGCTAAAAAAGACACGAAGCTGTGCGATTGGGAAAATATATACAGGGAGGTCTTTCATGTACATACTTAACAAATGCAGGGAACAAAAGCAGAAATGACTGTAACAATCAATCACAGACGTTCTATATAATAAGCAATCAATTTTTTATCTGTACACTCCCATCCCCATGAACGCTTCACGAATCAAGCTACTGGTCGCATTTTTCTCCTTCTCAAATTTTGATTTTTTCACACTTTTAATTTAATTTTTTCACGTCGATAAATCAGTTTTTAAATATTTAAAGTGGAAGCGTCGAATAAAAATTAATGTAACGGGCCTTCCATACGCACGCCAAAACAAAAAAACACATTCATTAGGGAACAGAACTTGCCACGAAACACATCTCAGTCGACAAGACCCACGATACAACCTACTAAATAACAACACAACAATGCAACTTATCACACAGCAAAAACACCACCCATCCAGCAAAAACGAGAACACACACCCAGCAACAACGACAACAACAACACCACTCAACAACAACACCACCCGACCACAACACCACCAACCCAGCAACAATGACAACAACAACACCACCCACCTAGCACGCCCACTCTGAAGTTGATGGTTACGACGATGACCCGTCCGAAGGAGGACAGAATGGAGCCGTCAAGGTAGTTGCCTGTGGCCATGTCGTACGACTCTGCGTCTATTACCACCACCACCGGGTACGTGTGGTTGTGGCTGTAGTGGCTGTCGTCTTGGCGAGAAGAGTTAGTGAAGGAGTGGAAAGGCGATCCTGTGGAATGATAAGGTGGTTACGTACGTGGTTATCTGGATGGTTGACGTGCGTGTTTGGAGTGGCCTTGTCGAGAAGAAGAAACAATTTTATTTAGCGTCAAATAAAAAATAGATCGTTTCTTTTTTTTGTTCGAGCGAACACAAGCAAGAGTAGAACGTAATGGTGACGGATGGCGCCTAACAGGCAGGTATCTGCAGAACCCCTCCTCTTTATGATGACGTCGTCAAATTGCAGTGTAAGTAGTCTTTGCCAGTTGCACAACTACAGCTCCATTTGTATCTCATTTCGAATCTATGTTGCCACCACCAACAACACAGGCATGTCGAATATTAGTAATAAAAACAATAATATTAATAATAACAATAATATTAATAATAACAATAATATTAATAATAACAATAATATTAATAATAACAATAATAATAATCATAATAATAGTATTGGTAAAAAAAAATAAGATCAATAAGAAATAATAATATTGAAAATGAGTTATAATAATAATAATAATAATAATAATAAATAATAATATTAATAATAGATATTTTTTTTGGGCATTCTCTCATGCTTCCATGGTGTCATATGCCAGACAAGAGATTGTCTGTTGCTCGCAAGATTAACAGTGGCAGTTGTGAGACACCAAAACATCCCTGCAACTACCAAACAGTTCTCACGCTGGCTTGCATCTCAATGCCAAAGGTAGGCTTCGTAATGCCAAATGAGAGTTACTTCCAAGAAATCGTTGTTGATTGTATTATGTTTTATTGCATTGTATTGTATTGTATCGTTTCTTATTGTATTGTTTTGTATTGTATTATATTGTATTGTATTGTATCGTTTCTTATTGTATTTTTTTGTATTGTATTATATTGTATTGTATTGTATTGTATTGTATTGTATTGTATTGTATTGTATTGTATTGTATTGTATTGTATTGTATTGTATTGTATTGTATTGTATTGTATTGTATTGTATTGTATTGTATTGTATTGTATTGTATTGTATTGTATTGTATTGTATTGTATTGTATTGTATTGTATTGTATTGTATTGTATTGTATTGTATTGTATTATATTGTATTGTATTGTATTGTATTGTATTGTATTGTATTGTATTGTATTGTTTTGTATTGTATTGTTTTGTATTGTTTTGTTTTGTATTGTTTTGTATTTTTTTGTATTGTTTTGTATTGTATTGTTTTGTACTGTATTGCATCGTTTGGACTGTTGAGTCATTTTGTCTGCAAATAGATTCTCACGCAGCTGTGAAACCCGAGGGGCGTGGAGACGAATGCTTGTGTCTTTTGTCCTTCTCCTTGCAGTATCTTCCAACTATGATTGAGTCGTAAAATGAAGAGAAGTCTTGATTTACGTTGAAAAGTAAATTAATTTGACCGGATTGGCCACCCGGTGAGATAAGGCCCACGTGGCACTTAGAGAATAATTCTCGACGACAAAAATAAAAGAATGTAGCTGTTGGTGGAGGTAAAAAAGATAAAACATGACGGTAATTTTGGCGATGTTGATGATGCAAATTATTCAAGGTATGGCGACGAAGATGAATATGGAAATAGCGCGTCAGAGAAATGGGGTATTTTAGGGGACGATGTGATTGTGACAATTGTGACGGAGATTCAATTACCTCGGAACAAATAAAAATTTACGGCGAGTAATGATGATGATGATGATGAGGATGATGATGATTATAGCGGAAAATGAAGATAATGAGAGAGAGAAGATGAAGACAACGATGGTGATGATGGTGGTGATGACGATGTTATATGCAATTGCAATCACAAAGCCTTGGTAGCGAGGTTGTGGAGCTGTATAGGTTATGGAGGTTAACGCAATCGACTCTTTTTTGTTGTGGATGTTGTGGCAGAAGTTGCCGATAGAGACTTAGTGGTGTTATTGCCGCGGCGTTATTTAGTGCACAAGAAAACGTATTGAGACTTCGTGTGAGAAGGTTTCTCCAGGTGTCGTCAACTACTTCGCTTCTTCGCCATTCATGCAACAAACACATCGTCTCATAAGTGTCAGCATCTTTGAAGGATGAGGATAAGTTTCAAGTTTTGACTGCTTCGAGGCTTTTTACAATTGCCATAAAGAATAGTGAACCATAACCCTTGGGAAACCTGTTACTCACATCTTCTGAAGATTCAATCATGAGAACTCACAACAATGGCTCAGACACAAAGCCCAAAGATCTATCACACACCGCCTCCAATACACATTCGGAGGCATATTGTAGAATGTTTACAGAAATAAAACTGGCAAAATATTGACCCTAGAAAGCACATCTTCCCTATTGTGGCAAATGCTTTAGTGGTCGTGATCTTTAATAAAAAAGAGAAAATAAATGTTTTCATAAAAGACAAAAATAATTTTTATTTATGGCCGCAAGTCTCAGGTTTCCCAAAAGCCTCTGCGATGATGTCGTTTGAGTGGCGAGCCCTTGAAAGTGGCAGCTTCAGACCTGCAATCTTTTCTTCCGTTCCTTTGAATTTTTTTTCGTTTTTCTGTCATTTATTTGTCAAGCAATGTTTCAATGGATTCTCTTCCATCGCGATTTACTTTTTCACGGCTGTTTTGAAAACTCGCAGACGCTTGAGACAAAAGAAGGGCATTTATTCCAAGTGTTGCAAACAAATCTCATAATTCTACCAACATTCTGCTGCCAACTGCGCACAATGATTAGAGTGATTGAGTGATCTTGCCTTTCGCGACTGGATTCAACCTTAATGAATTCTCATGGGCGAATTAACACAATGTGTTTGAAGGCACAAGTCTTAGACGAATTTGAGCTCATGACTCGGATTTTAAATTTCGTTAAACACGAATGTTGGACTTTCAAAGAATAATTGGCATTAATGCTCGCAACTGTATAAAAGGATTTGAAAAGAAGGATTCAAAAACGTTTCTTCCTCCATATCCGGACCGCATTGTTCCATCTCATTTACCCCTCCACGATTTATCACCAAAAAGTGGCGGAACTAATTTTTATAATTTCTTCTCAATGCGCCCCCTAGTGCTCGAAATATTTTCTTTTCAATATCCATTCCACTTTCAACAACTTCAACACACCCCTGTCCCATAATGTTCCTCGGTCTCACCCTGCTGAGGGGACGAAAGAAATAGTCGTGAGTTTATTCTTTCACCTACGAAACACTTGGAAAGATTTTATTAAATTTTATTTATTCATAAAACTATTCCCATGGCTATTTCCATCGCTCTAGACTCAAATTAAGCGGATTACGATATATTACACACTTCAACACTCACTTTTAGTTTGTTCTAAGACAAAATTTGTTGTTGCCAACTAAATTTCCATCTTTTATTTTTCTTTTCGACTAAACACAAAGTTAAAAATAGTTTTCAAAGCTTAACCTTGTCTTTTTGGTTATTTCAGTTTAATGAAAACAAAGACTTCAAAAGCGTTCCTGCGTGCTCTCCTATCATTATTGGACGTTCATTAAAACACAGGTTCAAAGCCATTTGAAAGGCATTTTAAAAAGTCCGTTTGCGGAGCTGCAAGTAGATTCACCTTTGAAGTCTTAAAAACATCAAACGCTTGGTTGTTTTAAAGGTTGCTTGCCAAACTAGTTAGAAGGATTAAAATGCTGCGGTCTATAAAGTATCATTAGGATCTTTAAGCTATATCATAAGACAAGATTTTAATAATATTTATGACGGGGAAGAGGTAGAGACGCACAGGCCAGTGAGATAGATGTACCAGAATCAATAGAAGCGAGGCTGGCTGACAACAACCGTTGGAAACTTTTGCAGTTGCAGGAATGAAGAATTTGCAAGAAGGGGCAGTTCAAATGCACTTCGAAGTGGTCTTTCAAGAGAGCTTTGCAGGCATGCGTGTTTGCAGTCTCTGCTAAGCCGTGTAATTGGATGTGAGTTAGTGGTCATAAAGCTCAAGACAGAGAAGTTGGCTGGTAAAACGCTTCATAAATTTAATCAATTTTATAAAAAGCTTTGAGAATATTCAATAAAATTAAAGAATAATAAACCAATAAAGAGAATTTGTGCAATAAGCGACTGAAGGTAGTTAACGAATGTAATCCATGAATATATAAATAAGGCACCAAGGCATTTTCATTTGCGAAGACGCCTGGAAGGGTAGAAAGCGATAAAGGTGAATCAAGGAAAAATGCTTGAGCCAAAAAACACAGCCATCCCAAGGTTCACCAAATCATCGCAGTGACAAAGTGTCTCTTACGAACACTCAGCACCACACACAACCAAGTAACTGCAAATGGTGATTTAAACAGTATGACAATTTCTTCTCCTCTGACCATGTTATGACCTCACAGAGCCTACTTAGCTCCAGTGGCAACAACGACCGAGTATAAACCTCTCACCCAAGTCGTTTGTTCGGCTTACTTAGCAAGAGGGACTTCCTGGAGGAAGATAAATGACATCACTTAGGGTCATTTTATGTGATATTCACATGTGGAAGGCAACAAATAAGTCTGTAGACGATGATGATGAGGCCGCAAATGAATATTCAAAAGTTAATCACTCAGACGAGGCTCTACAATGCACGAGACGCGCAATATTATGCGATAAATTAATGACCGACCGAATGATAAAGGGACACCACATCTAAATTCGACAAAAAAATGTGCTCCTTGTTAGAGAGGCACTTGAGTTATAAAGAAGACTTCCAGAGAGGTTGTTCGTTTGTCTTGCGCTGGCTGTGGGCTGATAGCGTGTTTCACTTATTTTCGAAGCGATGCATCATTCGTGTGCTGACTTTACGTGAAGGTTGTTGCGGAAGAGCCGAAAGGACGAACAAGAATAGCGAGGCAGGAATAAGTAGTCAAGGGTGGTGTGATGGATGCGTGCATACAAATCAAGGTGTCTTTAGCGTTTCAATATCCTGCACTTGAGTACCATTTGGATAAAATAGGCCGTTAACTCACATCCTCCACCATTTATAGACGCGCGCAAAGGGCCTTTTTGGATATTTTTGTAAATGCAATTCTTGGTTGACGTTCTTATGACTGCACGCTCGAAGGCTCTGGTGAGCAGCAGTTCACTAAAGTATTTGACAATAGCAACAAAGCATATGCGAACGTGTTTGCAGTGATGGCAATGGAGTAAGCCTTATCGCGCGAGACAATTGACAGTTCCATTTTGAGAAAGAATGATGGATGAATGAAGAGATAAGTGAGTGAAATATTAACTAGCAGAATGAGAAAACGGACTCGACAAAAGTCACGGCTTATTGCTTTGAATTCTATACAAATCTCCATAAACGTCAGCCTCCCTCCCACTCCAGCCGTGCACCAGAGGCGCAGCGTGAAATCGTTTTGATTTGCGGAGATTTGAGGTCATTTTGCAGGGGGCTTTACGGGCACTGACACTTTCATGCACAAGTAGTCTGATTAGTCTGAGCCGGGATAGTCTGCGTAGAGTTAGTCTATGCCAAGATAGTCTGCGTAGAATTAGTCTGTGCCAAGATAGTCTGCGTAGAATTAGTCTGTGCCAAGATAGTCTGCGTAAAGTTAGTCTATGCCAAGATAGTCTGCGTAGAATTAGTCTGTGCCAAGATAGTCTGCGTAGAATTAGTCTGTGCCAAGATAGTCTGCGTAGAATTAGTCTGTGCCAAGATAGTCTGCGTAGAATTAGTCTGTGCCAAGTTGCTCAGATTCGGCTTAGTCCACTTCAGATAAGTCTGGGTCTGATAAGTATGAGGCGTGATCGCAAAAACAAAGAATGTAATCAAGCATCGAATACGTCATTAGATCCGAAAATAAAAGTGACGTAAAGAGTTAAGGTGTGTTGTCGAAATCCAAAAATTATGTCACAATAAAAGCAAGTCGTAAGGAATTTAGTCTTTGTAATAAAGCAATTTCATAGCGAACTTTTATGATCAATTTCATGTTTTTATTGGTGACGTTCGCATACATTATCATAACATTTCTTTATCAGTCGAATAAAACTCTTGCGAATTGTTACCGAGTCCTTTGGCAACACGCGAGCTAATTGTTCTCATACATCTTTCGACGATATGATAATTTCTTCTCTAGCCAAACCTTTATTAGCCGCCATCCAAGTGGCAGGACTTATTATGAATAGCCGTTATAAGACAAGACTTGTGGGCCATTGGAAATGCTAATACAAACATGAAGTCAAGTGTTGAGAAGTATAAATCCAACCCCAATGTCTCAATAATCCGCAATTTACGCCTTTCAACCTCGATATTAGCATTTTAAATGGAATCTTCCATACTCCGTCACATTTTTTGCAATCTCAACTAATCTTACTGCAAAGGCATAAGCGGCCATCACTGCGATCTTCGAAGCTTGACTGGGTGTCATCTTAAAACCTCAGATCAAAGGATTCCTTTCACTACAGATTCCACATTTCAAAAAATATTTTTTAAACGGGTTTTTTGCTTTTAAAAAGTTGACGGCACGTAAGAAATGTAGAATTAACAAACCTACAAAATAATTTGATGATTTTCTTCTCGTTTACTCATAAACTCTTCTTAACGCCCGCACGGATCTGGTTCCTGATGCCTGGACGCCATCACTCACTTGGTTCTCGCCTACAAAAAGCCTCATTACTCCACTTATCAATTTCCGCAAAGCTCCCGTTTTTCCCACCAGACAGATCTTGCTTCGATGCGAATTTAGAAGCGAAAAGACAATTTGGTTCAGAATTACCTCACAATGATGGAATCTTCTATGGCAGAGGTGTTGAACTGATCGCCACAAAGCCGATAAGGCCTCAAGCGAAGCTCTGCAGCATACAAATGGCGCCATTGATCGGCTCGGACAGACGTAATGTTGCGTTACAACTCCTCTTATCGGACCCTCTGAGCAGCTTCAAGCGCGATTCAAGTATCGATTCGTTGAATTATTTTCAAAACACCAAACGTGAGTTGCAACTTTTTTTTTGCATCATCAAAAGTCGCCCTTCAAACTGGCCGTCGTTGCTTCGTATGACGCAGACACTTGTGATTTCATGTTCCATGGGCCGTGGAGCCATCTTCTTTGTCAACTTCATGCGTTGCACAACAGCGCTGTTGCAATCAAGTGTGACGGTTGTGTTTCAGTGAACTAACAATGCCTATTTCGACGTTCATTCTGGAAGCGAATTAAAACGAAACACATTTATTTTTATGGACGAAAATATAAAATATTTCCTTCCATAACTGCGCCATTCTTGGAAGCCATCGACTTACTTGCAACACTGGGAATGGGAGTGTGGTTTCGCAGTGGGCTGTGGCACCACGCCCACACCCATACACACATACACACATACACGCACACACACACACACGCGCGCACACACACACACACACACACACGTGCGCGCGCACACACACACACACACACACACACACACACACACACACACACACACACACACACACACACACACACACACACACACACACACACACACACACACACACACACACACACACACACACACACACACACACACACACACACACACACACACACACACACACACATACACACACACACACACACACACACACACACACACACACACACACACACACACACACACACACACACACACGCACACACACACGCACACATCCACACCCGCCACTGCTTATGATTCTACCAGCACATTCGTCATAGCTGACCAGCAACTGGGCGTTCGAAACCTCTTAAAAGTCCATATACATGCTTTTTGTTTACTTAAAAGCTCATAAACTTCCGCTTTGTTTACTTAAAAGCCTTTCGTGACACAATTTACGGGCTCACTTATTCGTACATCAATGCAAATATTTGTCACTGCGCAGGTTGTTTGCGCATGATAGCTCTCCCCTATGAAATCTTGCAAATAAAGATAACAAAAATGTGTCTAATCACATCACAGTGACCACATCAACGACACTACGCCTTTATGCCGGCAATTAAGGCCACTCTAGGACATGCGATCGCATACAAGAGATGGTAAAAGGCTGGAAGCTTCAAGAAATGCCAAATTTTAAAAAAATATCAAACATTTCACGGGTTCTAAAAGTTCAGTCATTAAAGCAACATCAAAGCGCTTTTTTTTTCATCTTTACTTTCGGAGAATGAGCTAAAAGTAGCAGAAGTTTTTATTGTTTCAAAACAGTATCAATTCTCGCTATAAAAATACCTTCATTAGATTGGATTGGATTAGATAAGTGTAGGCACTGGAAGCCAATAAAACCCACACTGTGAGTGTGGAAGGGCTGATTGCAAGTGACTGAAACGAAAGGCTGTGGGGCTGGCAATGAGTCGTCAGTACACACCCCAACTATACAAGCTGCTCCGCCATATCCTGCAGCATCGAAGATCTGCCACGGAGCCTTGGAACCTGAGTGACTTTCCGTTCATTTGTCTCATGGGCGGTATTAATTGCTGTGTCGCGAACTTTTGTTTCAACGCTTTGGCATCTCTATCTCATTTTTCTTCCCATTTCTGATTGATATCAAGTGCTTTCTTGCCGATAAACCGCAACAATACGAAAGGCTTGTTCCTGTGTGGTGCGCTTCGTGATACTCTATAGCCAAAACTCATATAACGCCTATAATATCCAAGCGAAAGCAGGATGCTTAGAAGGAATTAATGAGAATGACCGATGGAGTGGGCAATTGCGGTGATGAGCCCAAAACACTTTTCATAATTGAATAATTTAATTTGAGTGGCGAACGAACAATGGAATCAATCAATGGCACCACTGGGCTGGCGAATCTCATCGATCAGAGGGTCCTGTGGCGCCTTTGATCACTTGCAGAAATCCCTGCTAACGCCCAAAAGCATCCATCTGCACGGGAATAACTGTGACCCTGATGTCAAAACTGAAAGGATTTTATCCATAAAGGTAGCATTCTTCTTTCACAAAACTCTCTTCGTGGCTCTTTGAGAGCCTTTCAAGCCAGTCTGTCTTTGTGATCGCATGGTCCTTAGGTCTCAGAAACGAACAGAAATTGAATTTTGCAAGCATAATTAATGGATGACAACAATAACTCAGGTCAAAAGGTTTTCAAGGCGCCTCCTGATTACAGCACCTCCATTTGTTGCGTCCCACCCAACCCAAACAGCATTCGTCCATCTGTGCTCATGTTTGTCCGTATAGCTTCATATTTGTTCTCATATGTTTGCATAAACCTCAACTCCATTTTTCATTTCGCAAATTTTTTTCATTTTTTTTCGCAAAAAATTGCGATATTTTCTTTGCAAAATGGTCCTTTTGGAACAACTAAGCGGTAGCAGGCAGCGATGATGGAATTCTTATTCACATTCAACACTCGAGGCTTCCAGCCGCCTTCATCGTTTTTTTTTAACTTTCAAAGTTGCTGTGATGGAAGTAACACAATCCACAACACCATCAACTTCTCAGCCTCGTCGTAATGACTTCAAAAAGCTTCCTCGCTTGAAGCCTCAAGCAGGCTGATCATGAAGAAGCAGTGCTGCTTGCAAGGGTTAGTACCGCCAAGACCCGTGGATAATTCATCCATTTGGAATCCTTTAATCTAGCTATTTGAATTGAGTCATGAAAGGTGTGGATATTGGAAACAAAATGAGAACATTATGAATTATGCTCCTTTCATTTCACAGCTTCTCCGGGACGCAAGAGGGAATTAATAAGAGAATGGAAAACAAAGAAAACAAGAAAACTAATAAAAAAATAGAAAAAAAAAGAATAAAAATAGGAGATTATGAAAGCTCCTTCATCCTCCCTTGACTTACTCATCGCAGTGGCTTTTGCGCATGTGCGAGCTCTCGCCTGCCATCGCAAACATCAAAGCCCACAATTATGCCTGTTATTGTCCTCGGGGCTTTCCAGGGGAGAAACCTTGCCATTGCTCACCCTTCAACTTGATGACTCCTCAATTGGGTGCCGGATGGTGCATCGGGATATTCTACTCGTCTGGCATTTTCGGTAAACAAGGGTCTCAAGTTAGGCACATATCTTGGCAACTATGGAGTAGTGATGGCGGTGGTGAAGTGATGGCGATGTTGAGGTGATGGTGAGATGATATGGTTATTGCAATATGGTGGAAATGTTGTGGTAGTGGGTGTGACTACACAGGGTTTTGACCACACGGAGTGGTGGCCACACGAGTGGTGGCCACATGGAGTGGTAACCACATAGAGTGGCGACCACATGGAGTAGTAACCACATGGAGTGGCGACTACATGGAGTGGTAACCATATGGAGTGGCGACCACATGGAGTGGTAACCATATGGAGTGGCGACCACATGGAGTGGTGGGAGCAAAAGTGCCAGTGCTCGATGAGATTTATCCATTGATGCTAAGCCTACATCATCCATATTTATTGTGCGAATTCAATGTATGAATCTTTTATGAGATTTTTTTGGCATAAAAAACTTCAAAAAAGGAGTCTCAGGGAGGCATTGTTATCATATTGGATTATTTTTTAAAATTACCATTTCGAGCTTTTAATCGATAAATGCATGTTTAAAAGTTAATTGAAAATAAATGAAAATTTACAATAAAATAAACCCCGAAGACATTTTTCAATCAGATAAAGAGTCTCAAACTGCACAACTAATTACCAGAATGATGAATTAGCGTGCTAGACACCCCTTCAAATCAGCCTAGTCCAGGGGTAGGAGGCGGAGTTGGCAATATCATTCAGTGGGAGACTTCAAAATGTACAAAGACTTGATGTACGTGAATGTGTGGATTGAAGCTTGAAGTTGCAGAATTTGAAGTGAGTAAATTCCATTAAGAATTCCGAGATGACAACAATGCCAGTTTAAGGTGGTTTCCAAGGATCGTTATGGAATTCTAGATCTTTTCTGCTGCCAATTTTCCTAACTTTTGTTTTGTCATTTAAAAAAATATCGCTACGAAAATTGTTTTAAAACCAACAATTATTTTTAAAAAATTGTCTTTTTTTTCTTCTACTTTTTGAAGTCTAAAATTTAGATGTTCGAATTAAATGGCTCATCTCCACCGCAACTCAAAAAAAACCAAAAAACAAGACTTTTAGCCAAGGCAAAAAAGTCTGAATGGCTCCCATAAAACAGCGATGGTGGTGTGTTAAGGAGGGATGAGTGGTTAATAGATTGATTAGCGGACTGGAAAGAAACTCCTGCAGAGGATGTTTCATTCAAATCGTGGCATCAGCCGCAATGGTGGGAATACCAGGAGTTGGTGAGAGGTGGACACGGCCGGTATGATGGTTGGGTTCGGTAATTGACTGAGTGTCAGGCTTGCTCGTAAAAGAGCACAAAGGGGCGTGATTGGAGGGATGTGGTAAAAGAGGATGACGCCGTGCGGAGCGGAGGCCACAAAGCACCAGTGCGTCTGGAGGATGATTTAATCCTTGTTTATTCCTGCCTCTTGCACGCCTGCCTCACACGCTTATTCCTCTTTCTTTCGTCTGCTTGGCGAGCCTGCAAGCTTGAAGTTTCTAAATTTCACAAAAACTGATCTTACACCCGCTTCTTTCTCAATCCACGCCACCTTAAAATTTAGCACTGAAGCATATCGTCTCTGGCCGTGAGGCGAAAAGAGGTTTTTGATGTAAATACGCCGATATGGGGAGTTGTAGAGCAGATGACCCGACTGAAAGTTTCATGAGTGGGCCTTGTTAGTCGCATCACGAAGCGAGGTGATAAATTAGAATGACCAATTTACTTGAACTTTGAATGCGGCCGGTCTGCTCCGAGGCACCCTCTGGAACCCCTTTGAGCCTTTGAAATATCACAATTCCATTTTCAGCACTTTAAAGCCGTTGAAAACTGTTGTGCATCAAAGTTTTCATATGAAATATCAAAAGATATTAATTACATAATAAATAAAACTCAACATGGGGCCAGTAAGCGGTGCTTGGTGTCGAGGAGCAGTCATGAAGTACCGTGCAAGCTACCCAATGCGATAGAAGCGCAATTCAACGTTTCATACGGTCGTCAGGGTGGCGGTGTGAAGCGTTGGATTGCCCAAAGTCTTTCTACAACTCCATCATTAACATTTAACGACATTGAAAATTCTGAGATCTTTTCAATGCCTACCTCTCGAGGGTGCCTGAATGGAGTGTCTGCGCGGTGGTGGCTTTGATTTCAAGGCAATAGATGTAGGTTCTGAGGCCCTTTTGTGTTTGTTTGTTTGTCTGTATGTATGTATGTTTGTTTGTATGCCTGTTTTTTTATATGTTTATGTTTTTTTGTTTTGTTTGTTTGTTTGTTTGTTTGTATGCAGACGTAAGTTGTCTAGTGGTAATGAACTGGAGTGGTGTGGTAATCCATAAGTATAGAGGTATATACAATGAGGTAGAAAAGCAAAGTGGTTTAAAAACGGACTCATCATTCTCATGGGCCCCCTCAAGCCCTTGAATGGAGTTTTGAGTTCATATTAAACGGGAAGATTCACGTGAGAGCAGATGTTTTATACTGTAGTGGAAGTTAACGGTGTGTCGTGGTTCTTGGTGGCGGTAGTAAGGTTGAAATGGGGTAACCGTGTGGTGAAATTTGTACTAATAACAGTAAAATCTGTTGCACCTGGGCTTCAGACATGCAATGGAGGCGTACAAGAAGAGTGGACAAAGGTGGTGAAATAAAATACTGCCATTTTCAATTTGTTTAATGTGCTCAATATGATAAGAAAATTCAATTCGTTGTTTTGACAATCACTTTAAAGCGATTTTGCTTGTTTAAAAATAAAATTGGAAAAAATTAAAAAAACGGTGCCATAAAGAATAGTTTTTCTCACCAAGGGCAGGCAACAATTCTATATATTTTTCGAGTTCACAGCAAAATTTATTCTCATAAAACCTAATAAATATTTCTGAAAGCTTACTCCACTAGCCCAGAAACATTTGAAAAAACTGAAATGCTTAGTGAGATGCCTCAAATCTGGAATAACTTTTCAAATTCAATAAATCTTTTAAATTTTTATTGGAAAATTGATTTCAAAGCCTTTTATATTTCACGCAAACTTGTAAGCGTTAACAGATCAAACTCCTCTCTAGCCTTTTCAGTCCTTTCTAGGGGTCTTTCTGACGATAGTTCTTTAGTGAATCTTTCATATTCAAAGTCAGAAACCCTTTAAAATGATTATTTTCTTTATTAAATGTAACTTTTTATGCAACTTTGATGTTTTTTTCTCCTTCAATTTGGAAACGTTTCATAGTTGTAGTGCACTTTATTCAAGAAGGAATATGGAAAAATAAAAAAAAACCGACAATTTGTCGTTTGGATGGAGTGAGTTTGAAAGGTCACCCTTCATGACGGAACTCGACCCTAACAAATACTTCCGGAAGAATTTCAAAATATAATTAAAGGGTAATTGAATGAAAGCTACAGAAAGGGATTTTCTCTCATCTGCAGTCGGAGGTAAAGCATGATCAAACATGCGCGCTTATCTTTCAAGAGTAAATCAGGGCTCATTATAGAGTCATTTTGAATAATTCATGAACAATTCTGCAACATCGGCAAGCAATTTGTGCATTGACAACCTCTGCCCTCTCAGCTGAGCTGCTCTTATCCGAATGTTGTTGTCAAAAGGGTGTTGTCTCAATGCTGTTATCAGTTGCTGCTATCAGAATGATGTTATCAAAAGGTTTTTATAAAAATGTTGTTATGGCTTGTTTATGTTTCATTGAGAAATCCAGCATGATATGACAGGTAACAGAGAGCGTTTTATTTTCATTTTCAAAATTTCCGGGTGGGAAATTCAATCAAAATCATTTTAGCAGACTGTTTTTGCATCGAAATATGGCCGAGTTGCTGTTTAAAATGATGCGTTCGAATGTTTCAGCCGCCTTTGAAATTGCTGCCTCAGGACACTCCGCCTCACACATCCATCGCTTCTGCAATTTCAAAATGCATACCAGCCTTCCACATCTCCCACACCCAATAGATCTGTTCACGAGCGTCAATGGATGATGCCTCTTCCAATCCGTCCCATCAACGACACGGATCGGAGATCACTACAATTGAGTTAGCTCGAAACCTTTAGACTTACTTTAACGAGATAATTTTACACGCTTGCGTCCAAAAACACTTTTTCAAGCAACTTTTCAAAACTTTTTCGTTAGTTACTAAAAGTTTTTTTGGCTCTCTTCCAAACAAGAGTATCTTCCAGATCAACAAACTTCACAAGGAACTTTCCAAATAACTTACTCTTCAGCTCCCAACTGACTTATAATCCTCCTTTCGAGTCATTGAATCCTTTTGAACAAATCAAAATCCGATTTTTTGTAATTTTTATTCGTTTTTTCCAAGCGTTATCTTCCCGACATCTTTTCGCCATCTTCCGCGCATCATTTTTATTTCATTTTTCTTTATATTGCAGGAATGCATGACGAATAGTGGCAATATCTCGCGTGGGTTAATGCCTGCTATCAATAACGCCCTTGCAACGTCTCATAATCAGTGTCAGGCCGTATAATAGCGAGTGTAATTAATGCGACAGGACAACATAACTCCGATTGCTTTTTTGTCGAAGCGAGTAATTTATTGCTCTTTCATAACTGCGTGGTCAGAAAATGCCTTTTGAATGTTTTAGATCACTTGTGAAAGCCACTTTCTTCATTTTACCATTTTTTTCATTTTCGATTTTTTTAAATTTTCTATCTCTTCAAATTTTGATACTTGAGGGGCTTGAGTAACTTCAGTTCTGAGCAAGGCGTCTTTATGAAATATCGAAATCCAATAAGACTCGTCTGGTTTCCATCTTGTGGCCAGCAAACACTTCTGGAATTTTCCAGAAGATAATTCAAACTGCGACAGGTTCAGACACCTGTAGTTGAAGCTATTCCTCAAACATTTATTCAAAATTCTAAAGAATCCACATCCGAATCCCGTGGTTAAACACCAACATATTTCATGCTTTGGCTCATTCGCGATACAATTGACTTTAAAAATTCACGAAGTTTTAGTGGCGTTGTCGAATAGATGCCTTGAAAGATGAAAAATTAGGAGCCGTGGTGTTGGTACCTTGAATGGTCGACTCAGAGAGGCTGACGTCTGTACCACCACCTCCTAAACAATGTAACTGTCGTGCTTGAGGTAATTACAAGAGCATGCCAGCAGTGAGAACCAAGTCTTTCTGATATTGCATCCTCGTGCCCAATTAATACGCCGCTGCAGAATAAAACATTCACTTTGCTGTAGAATAAAACATTCACTTTGCTGTACGGACGGATAAATATAAACAGCGATGTTTTATGTGGGAGGCCATTACCTTTTTAACAAGTATATAGGGGTCTGCCGAGCTACACAGAATCTTTGGGGCTATCTATGGGGAGGATAATAGGTGAGGAAGGGGCAGTGATATTGATTCTTCCGCTGAGACTGCATGCTTTATGGTTGTCTCTCAGGGCTGGTGAAGCAGACGTGCTGTGGCATAAGAGGGGCTGGTTATTTAGAAAACACGGTGGTGGGAGGTGGCTAAAGAGTTCTGACCTCGCAAACAACATATGTCTGCGCTCCTCGCCTGCACAAGTGACTCGTCGAATTGTCCGCTAAACAATGCACACTTTCTGTGTAATTGCTGCTGCAATGACAAGTGGTCCGATTGCAGGGCGCTTGGTGATTAATAGGCACCGTGTGACTGCCTGCTGGACGCATATTGATCTGCCAGAATTGAGGAAACTCCGGGAGTTGTCTAAAGTTGCGTCTGAGTGTTTTACAATGCTTACCTGTCCGTTCGAGCCCATCTGAATGTTCGTTTGGGTGGGGTGTTGGAATTTGGGAGAAGAGGCGAGGTCTACAGAGGCCTTTGTGAAGGACCTGTCAATTGTGCCTTCAACGCAGAAAGGAAGAGAGTCTCGCAACAATAGCCTTTCGCAACTGCATGGCAAGACTAGCCTGGTTAGATTGATTGGTGCTGAAATTTAATTCTAGAGTTTTTTTTGGGAGTTTCATTGTCTTTGTGTGAAGGTTTGGACGGTTTTATCTTGCGATTCTTGAAGGACAGAAACTTAATCTAAATAGAACAGCATTTGTATGACAGATCCGAAGGCTCTAGAACGTTTGAAAGGCCAAAAAGTATACAAGAATATAAACGAGAAAATGCTCTTTATTTTCGTGATTCAAGGGCAAAGTGTGAGAAATATTCAATGTGATTAGTTTGGAATGCTTGATAGATCGGTGTGGCTTTCTTCGCAATGGGCCTTCCAGACCATTTCACTCCGCAAAATATAAAGAATTACCTTTTCACAATGATTTAGAGACGCGGTGATGTTGAAATGATTATGCAAACGAGTCTATTTCAAATCTTTTTGAAAACTGAATTAGTTTCGGAAGCATTGTCGTCAGTAATAGCTTTTATGGGATTAATATGCGCTAATATGGAAAGAAAATTTGCAACCCAACACTTTTCGGATGAAGTTTCGAAAACTATTTGAATTTTGTTGAAATTTTCCAAAAAAAAATAATTTATGTCATGGCGGCATGATAAATTTCTGAGTGTTGCTCAGAAGGTGTGAGGAGGTGACCAAAGTATGATTTATCCACTTAAGAATTAAGAATCGCTGCACGCCGAGCCTTTTAGAGGTTGTTTTGTTGGAAGAAGTTGAAAGCCATCAAAAGCAAGAATGCTTTAAATGGCATTAAGAAGTAATGAACTTACGACCAGCGCTCAAAAAGATCAAGAGAGACCGGCGTGCAAGTTATACGCCACACACGGGGGCGGTGTTATGTTATTTGTGATTATTTAATTACTTGTCTGAACAAGTCAAGTGGGAGGCAGAGGACTTAACTTACTTACTTGCTCTGATTGATCGGCCTTCGGGCCCTTGAGCATCATTAAAAGTTATTGCTCTGCCACGTAGATTCGCCAGCCTCGTTGGAGTTTTTGAAAAAAGTTATATTTCGAAACATAAATCGTTTCAATGCGAAATATGCGCTAAAATAATGTTTATTTGTTCGAAATTTGTATGCAATTTATTCAACGAGGTCTAACGCTTGCTTCCGCTTTGGATGTTTTTTGAAGCCCCGTTTTGTGTGTGTGCCTCCTGAAATTAACTTCATGCCGTCTGCGTCCTGCCTTTTTCTGTTTTTTTTTGCGAAAAATAAAAATGGCTTTGATGGTTTTTAAGTAATTGTTGCTGTTTCAAACTTTCAAACGAAGCAAATTCTAGTTTCAAATCGAAGAATGCAGAAACTTTTGAAAAATCAGTTTTAATTAAACAACCGCATCAATTTCCGTATTCTTTTCTTCCCCAATTAGCGATCTTTCAGATGTCCAAGACTCCTACTGATTGCCGTAAGTTATTCTATAAATCACTCCGCACCTGGCACGACACAACAACAACCCCACACACATTAACTCCCACAGTTGTGGGTTGTGGCTTCGAGAGTAGCAGCCACGTGGCGTTTCGGAGTTATTGTCTTTGCTCTTCCTACCCCTCTCCCAGACCTTTCCGAGGTAATCCATTTTAATTGCGAATAGAACATCACGTTGTGGCACGAATGCGGGCTATTGAATGCACATTCGGGGAAGTTTATGAATGCCTCGTAATGTTTGAACATCGAGTTTCAAGTTACACCAAATGTTACTTTTGAATTGAAGAGCTGATTGGCCGATCAAACTTAAATGATATAATTAAAAAAGAAAGAGGCTGTAAAAAGTGAATCAGGATACCGAAATAAATTGGAAATAAAACGTTTTGTGGTTCTTGGGAGCCGTAAAAAGGGATTGAAATCGAAGATTTAAGCGAATTTTTTCGAATTACTGAACACTAAAATTCTTTAGAATAATTAAGGCTTTGTCTGTGTGAGGCCGGGCCTTGAGAAGGCGTGAGTCAAATGCGTGTGGAGACGAGAGATGTGGCTTGAAAGAATTTAATAAGCCAGCGAGTGGTGATATGTAAGAGAAGCCATCATCAATCATACAAACCTTCGGATTCTGTCGAAGTAATTTTGTTAGAACTGTCTCTTCGAACTCCGTACACAACACTTACCACTGACTCTACCACTTGCAACGGCGCACGTGACACACGGTACAAGGACGAGTATTTGTATTGAATGGTAGCGATGGCAAGTGACGCGAAGAAGAAAGGTTCCAAGACCTCATTTTTTGAATTCTTTTTACTGTCGACGACACACAAGCGCTTTGGTCTGCAGAAGAAGATGGCGTGTTCTTTAAGCTTTTAATTGCTTCGCTTTGAAGGGGAGTTCCAGATAGGTACATTCTATTTCAGTGGTTGTATGGGTTGTGTGGATCTCTTTAAAGCTGTATGTTGCTTTATAGAATATGGGGTGTTTGTTTATAGACACATTTTCGGCTTTATTGAAGCAAATCCAGCTAAATGCTGAAAACTTTTAAAATCTGAAAATCATGGAAGGATTTAAAAAAAAAAATACAATAATAATAGTATAAAGTGGCTTTTGAATTTAACTTTCAACGAAGAAAGAGGCGATAAAGTTCCAGAAGAATCAGTTATTCTTTTTTGGTTAAGCTGGTATTTTTAATTGAAGAAAAAAACTAGAAAACAAAGTATGAGCAACACTTTGTTCTTTATTATCTCCTTTTAAATTCTTCATCTTAATACAACCCACTGATTGAATGATTTTCAACCCCATTCTTCAGGAAGCAAAGGCGGTTGGAGGACATTGGGGTGGACTGAAACATACCAATTAAACTGAAAACTTATTCGCCGTGGGCCATGCACTCACAGTCTTTTGATCCTTGCCACCATGCCTCGATGTTGCTTCAACGTAGGCAGGGTTGGCGAGATTAGCGAGGTTGTCCATTGAATCAATTAGCTTTTAGGATTAGGGTTAGGGTTAGGGTTAGGGAGGGTTAGGGTTAGGGTTAGGGTTAGGGTTAGGGTTAGGGTTAGGGTTAGGGTTAGGGTTAGGGTTAGGGTTAGGGTTAGGGTTAGGGTTAGGGTTAGGGTTAGGGTTAGGGTTAGGGTTAGGGTTAGGGTTAGGGTTAGGGTTAGGGTTAGGGTTAGGGTTAGGGTTAGGGTTAGGGTTAGGGTTAGGGTTAGGGTTAGGGTTAGGGTTAGGGTTAGGGTTAGGGTTAGGGTTAGGGTTAGGGTTAGGGTTAGGGTTAGGGTTAGGGTTAGGGTTAGGGTTAGGGTTAGGGTTAGGGCTAGGGTTGGGGTTAGGGTTAGGGTTAGGGCCTTCTTCTTCTTTTGACTGCCTTCTTCTCTTTCGTTCTTGTCAGCTTTAACGGACTTACACGTTTTAAAAAATAAATTTGCATCATCAAATGTCAACTTATTTTCTGTTTTGTAGATTTATTGTTTGTTTTCTTCAATTTTATGTATTTCCGGTTTTTAGTTTCGCTAAAAGTCAAGTTTATATGGTGGAATAAAAATAAAAAAACGCTTTTATTTGAAGTTGAATATGCAGCGAAGAACAATCCAAGTAAACCCATTTTAGAAAATAACTCAGGGAAGACAGAAAGGAAAAGTGATTCACGCATAAGCACGATTGCGCGAACGAAAAAAAAAACCTTTATTTAATTAAACCGAAAGGCAAATGAGTTGAGGTTTTTAAAGTTTGTTCGAGAATTTAGTACAAGACGACAAACCGAATGAAAGATCTGAAAAATTGAAACAAGTGTTCTTTGGGAGATAAGGTGGCCAGAGGCTGAAGGGCGTTCCTTCTCCGGCTCTAATACCTCACCACAAGCTGAAAATATTGCAAATAAAGCTGTCCCAGGCAGGTTTGGAGACATTCATACTGAATTCTTTTTCTTGACTTGGAATTTAATGTATGATGCCGTGGTGTGAACGTCCACATACGTGTGAGATTAATACTTGTATGGATTTATGCATGCTTGGTGGAATTTATTGCCGAAAACACAACTTAGGGCTGTGTCGTTACAATGTTACTATACCTCCTTTGGTCTAAATCAAACATTATTTCATTAATAAACCTCCAATAGATTATGGTTGTAGGTCTGTGTACCTTTTTGGATTGTAAGTCCAGATAAACGTTCGCAAGCTCTATGGCGCCCTTAACAAGGAAATTGTTTGTTTGTTGGAAAGCATTTCCCTCATTCATTTCTGCTTCCTGTCCAAGCGTAGAGATGCCTTTGAGATGATAGGCAAGGTGGTTTTTGTTCATAAGCATGTCCTTGGAACAATGCCTGCATGAAAGCGCCATCAAAGGCAGATCATGTAACAAGGGCGCTTTGCAAATTGCTTTGCAAATGAGGCGTTACATTTAATGACTGCAATTCACTTCAAAAGCTCGCAGAGTTTTGTTACTTTTAAAAATCCATAGCTTCCTTGCCAAACACCATCTTGCACACCAACGCCTTCAAAGGCTATTTTTGAAGATCTTAATAGCTATCAATCACCCCCACAAACACCATTGCCATCTCGTCTCGGCAGTAAACGTCAGCAGACGCGGTGTTGCGTGGCTTGAAGCCGAGAGATCTTCAAGTGGCGGTTTCGAGTCTCCTCATAGGCCCATAAAGAAGGCACTCTCCCGAATGGAGCCATAATGTCCCTTCAATGAGCAGCGATCCCCGCGTCATTCATGTTTCATGACGTCACTTACACGGTCGTGGCGCTTGGTACTTTGTCTCATTGCTTATGAATACCATTCCTTAGCGACGATGGCCGAAGCGGAGTGCACTTGGTGAGTGTTTGCTTCATCGACGTGCGCGCCAAAGTGCACTCTGCGGCGGCTAATGTCCATCAGGCCGCAAATCAAACAATACTTTTGCAACCACCGCTTCGTTTTAACGAAATCCTCCACTAAATCAACATTTACGACGATCGTTTCATCGAAAAGCGCCAATACTTTACATTTAGACCATCACCAATATAACAAGCCACCATTGAGAAATTAGGCATAGCGGCTCCATAAAATATTGCTCTCTAAAGACATCACACGGCAGCAATAAAGAACGGTGTGGTCAAATTGCCTACCGGGGAAGGGTACGTAGACATTCAGAAAGAGGCATTCCTCGTCCTGTGTGCTCAAGAACGAAGAGACCCTGCGCAGCTTCGTCACTCTCTTCCTGGGCATTCTGGCCTCCAACTCGCTGAAGTTGGGCGTGTTTTGTGGGCAGACCGGAGCGAACTTGTTGGCGATTTTGAGACCGCTCCACTTCTCCAAGGAGCTGGTCGGTGGCATGAACCTGAGCTTGTTGTTGAAGACGGTGGCGTATTGGATGCCGTAGAAGGCTTCCACGTAGTCGGTGGGCAGAGAGGGGTGCAGGTTGTTTAAGGTGATCTTCCCAGCCTTTGGCACCCTCCGCAAAACTCCCTTGATGCGTCCGTAGTTGGTGGTGATGGTGCGTGGGCTGAGTTGAGAGGATGGTGGCTTGTGTTGGGTGTGTTGATGTGTGAGTGATGAAGACGGAGCGAGTCGAAACTGTGCCTTTTGTAGCTTCATTTGATTCATGTGCCCATTTGCATGCTGATGCTTCTGTTGCGAAGGCTTTTTATTTTTCCGTAAATGCAAAAGTTGACGATCACTTCTGATTATGCCATGTTTCTCTATAAATCGACTCGATATGTTGTTGTGGTGAGGATTAGGAGGGGGGTGGTGCGGAGATAAGGACAAAAAAGAGGAAGGGGAAAATGAGAACGATAAAGAAGACAAAGAAGAAGAGGACAAAGAAGAAAAGGAAGACGATGAAAAAGAAGGAAGAAAAAGGGAAGAAGAGGAAGATGGTAATAAAAAACAAAAGCAGACAAGTAGAAGGGTCAGTGTGGAGGCATGATGAGGGAGGGTCCGAGGCAGGGGAAGCAGGAGAAGCAGGAGAAACATCCTTGGAGTTTGCAGGCTGGCTAAGGGCTGTGTTGTGGTGGAGGACATTGTGTTTGGCACGTCTATTGGCTTCCTCTTTCCAATAAATTCCAAGGCTGACCCTGCTTGCGTTTGAATTGCAGCTGGAAACGTTTAACTCGTCATGGTCGTCGTCTGCGAATTTTTTTGTTATTTTTAATGTAGGCGTAAAATATGATCATGAGTTAAGACATAATCTTAACGAATGGCTTTATGCCTTGGTCGTGGGGTCCTGGAAAGAAGTGGAAAATTTTCATAAGCTTTGAAAAATTGAGGCAAGAAGACGATAGATGGAATAGGATTATGTAAAAGCAAAGTGGTTGAAAAAAAGTATATAAAAATAAAAAAAAAAGGTTTGAGGGAGTGATAATGAAAAAAAAGGCTTAAAAGCGTGGGGAAGTTAAGGTGGCAACGAGGTTGCAGCTGATCTAGTTAAAGAACTCGAAGCAGCTCAAGTGGAGCAACAGAAGGTTGTAAAAGCTTTAATTATTGAGAATCGATTTCATAGAAGCAACTAAACAACATTTTGCTGGTGATGGCGTGGCTTAATAACAGCATAGAAGAAGAAAATGTTCAAACTTATAAAACAAATAGTTTCAATTTAAAAGTTTGTCAAAAATCCGCTTTAACAAATGTCCTTGCACACCCCATGTCGTTCAACTCAAAAGAGGTTGATTGCCTTCCTTGATGAAGTGTTTTGTCATCTTCGCTGTAACCACCTGAAGTTACTTATGAGGTCATCCGTGCAGTGGGGCTGGTCTACTTGTTCGAGTGAAAGATTCAGGAAGGACGGAACAATGGAAGGCCACTGGTCTTTTTAATGGGGACCGCCCTCTCAACATCTCCTTTGACACATTCCCTCAATATCACCACCTGCACCACCATCATCTTCACCACCACTATCATCTCCACCACCACCATCATCTTCACCACCACCACAATCATCTCCAACACCACCACCATTCTCAACACCATCCTCTTTACCACCACCTGCTCTGGTCTTCGTCACGTAGGCAGAATGGAAAGTTTGCCATGAGTTCCGTCTAAAACGTAGTCCTCGTAAAAGGTGCCCAGAGTCGCCGCAAGTCATCAGCGCCTCTTCCACGTGGACTGGCAAGATTTATTCCGCTTCCTTTCCTTATGATTTAAGTGTTGCCACTTCTTAATAGGAATTCCCCAGCAGAGTCATAAAAGTTATACGGCGTCTAGTCGTGATGTCGTTCAAATGACGATTTTTGACCTTCCTGAAGGCTGGGGGTGTAGCTGTTTAGAATTTGAATTCAGCTGGCTTTTGACACGCCTCTTGAATTATTGAAATATAACATTTATTTAACGTTTGCGAGTGTGAAGTATGTCGCACATTAAATTTAAATTGTTGGCGTTCTGGTGTAAGCCAATGGATGTATAGCTATTGGGCTAGTGAGGGCACCTTGGAAGCTAAACAGAACATAAGCCCAGTCTTGGCGTTACTCCGATGAAAGTTTAAAGTCATTTTGTCGATCCGTCCGAATTGTTTCGAATTTTGAGTCAATTCCGATTTATTTTTGTTTTACCACAATTCCGCTGTTAGCCATATTTCAGGTATTCCTTTAAATGTAAAATTTCCAGCATTTGTCTGGATTTGATCCAATGGATAGTGAAAAACCGTTTCGAGCGGGTTGGCTGGCTACGCAGATCATTCAGACGGCATCGAAATGCGTTAAAAATCATTTTGAAACTCGGATGATATTCTCCTTCTGAACTTATTGTTTTGTCATGGACTCAGCTGAAAAAGTAGAAAGGAAAAACCTTTCAAAACCCTTTCATGAATAGCAAAATGTTTCTGGTTGAATTTTTTATGAAACTTTAGGAGAAGTTTCATTGAAGAGAAAGTAAAACGGTGGGATTTTCCATAACAATCTCTTTTATGCGCTAATCTTTCCATACACAACAAAACCTCCGTCGAAACGAGCAACTAGAACATTTATTTGTATCAAAAAATTATCTTTTCAATAGATTCGCTTCTAATTTATATTTTACCGTCTTTTTATCTTCCTCTTCGTCGGTAAATTCTCGAAATGGTCGGCTCTTGATGGTCGTGGACGGAATGGCTGCATGATGGCGGGCATGCCTCGCCAAATGGACGCCGAAGCGATACATTGGACTCTAAAACGCCATTTATATTTATGATTTAAAAGGGACACTAGCGGTTATTTACGAGTGCATTGAGAATTGAGTTGCCTTGAAAAGTTTATTCTCGTAACATCGTTTTCATGGCCGTGTGAGCGGACGTGTCTCCACTGGCAACAAGCGCACCACACCCTAAAAACATTTCTCAATAACCCCTCGCTATTGCTTGTGTGGGTTTGCTTGTGATTAGCACTGAACCAGGGCAAGCGATAACAGAAAAGGCAGAAGTTAAGTTGCATTATGTGTATGTGCTATAACTAATCGCCTCGTCACAATGAAGCTTGCATGCATATTAGGAGCTTTATGCCTTGGTGACTTTGGGAACGTAAAAAAAATAGTAAAAAAATGGACGACTGTTGGATGGATGCTGAAACTTTTTTTGAGACCGCGTTAAAAAAATGTATTATTTTTGTTTTTACATTGTGGCCGTTGTTTAAGATGATTGAGAAACGAGAGATAATCAGCTCTGCCGTGCTGCTTTTTCATGTTGGAAAATATTTGTCTTGTAAATCAAATAAAGTGCCACTGAAAACGTCACATTTGAATCTTGCAAAAAAACATTTTTTTTTCCTAAAGTTGATTTTTTGGAAAAAACTTATAAAAAAAAATTGCCCGAGAGAAGATGAAAGGAGTGTAGAAAAGCTTTTGTCAAAACATCAAATCATCACTTACCCCCAATCAAGATACTTTCAAAGTGTCTCTTTATTATTTTATTTTTTCACTTCTCCAACAAGTCATTAAAAATCTTTTTGGACCTTTCCAGCACTTTCTAGAAAGATTTTATAGATTAAAAAGAGAAAATAGGTTACAATACAATACAATGCAAACACGAATATTATTATAGTTATTACGTTAATACACCTTGGAAGACAAATGCTAAATGACTTCTTTTAAAGGCCACGATGCGCGGTGCAGTTGGTGCTTGCGATTAAAAGCCATTGTTAATTCGGCATGACGAAGGGGGTAGTTTGTTTTTTGACATTTGCCATAACTTTTGCTTAACGTCAAGTTCTCGAATTGATCAAATGCGTGATTCCTTGCGACATGGACTTAATGTTGCAAGGTCTCAGAGGCACTTCAGGAGTGAGGAATGCTGCAGGGAATGCAGGGAACATCAGACCTCTCATACGAATGTCTGAGCTGCAAGACTTGCTCATCGGAGCGATGAAAATCCAAAGCGAGTGAATTGATTTTTTCGCAACGTTGAATTCGCCCCAAAAAGCACCTGATGCCTTCCTTATCTGACTTCTGCAGCCTTCGAAACTCCCAAAACCTTTCCACCTTGTGCATTGACTTCTTATCTCCCAAGCCTTCGAAAGATTGCAAATGGCTTGTTTTAGTGCGTCAAAAAGTTAGTGGTAATTGCATAACAACTTGTGACGCCTGGACAGACAAGCAGATGCGGAAGTCTCCGTCTTGATCATTTCTGCATTAGACCTTGCTCGACGAGATGAGGATACTTTTTTTAATATGCTCGCATGAGTAAAGAGATAAGCATTCTTCTCTATGTGACAGGTCTGTTGAGGTTTATTGAAATCTCAGAGAAATAAAGAAGATGAAGCGCTACAAACGGGTGAAGTGGGAGACAAGCGAGAGGAGTGGAAGAAAGATAAAGGGCGGGAAAAGACAGGCAATGAAGACTGAACAAGATGTTCCTTCTCATAAAACACCACCACAAGCTGACTACACGATGGCGAAATTGAAGTACGGGCGGTGTGTGCGTGGGTAGGAGGAGGGTCGTTATGAGCTCCCCAGCATCCGACTGTTCTATCGCATATTTATGGGCTTTGTGTTCTTTTGAAAACTCACTGCACACAGCATGTGGTGTGCTAGCGTGGCTTTAAAGCCTCCACCGAGACCTGTGGGTGACCACGAATGGGAATCTATGCGAATAAATTCGCTGTTGAATGCAAAGTTTCAAAGTTGTGTGTTTTGCCGTGGTGTTTTGTGCGTATATATAACCCACTCGTTTGAGAATGAAGCGGATTTTAACTTTTTAGGTTGAAAAGCCGACTTAATCAGTTATTTGTTCTTGTGACTACAGCCACAACTGATTAAAACTCGCTCCAGAGACAAGGTGCGCCTGTAGGGGTGGTAGCAAGTTACAATGAAGATGTTTGTGACTCGTACTGACACGGGCATGACCTTTGTTTGCAAGTCGTTCAGGCATGCACCTCACGTGGCATTTCAAAAAGATGCCTTACGATATGGCCTTTATAGGTTTAATGCCTTTCGCAGGTCCTTTTTACTTGCATACAATTGTATACCTTCAAGATCTTTATTTCGACTTTGCAAAATAAAGTCCTTTTCAAATCTCAGTGTTGTCGGATTAGGCGGTTTTGAGGATTTGCCGATATTCTTATATCGCTTCTGAAGGAGCTGATGTGTTCGAAGCTTCTGGAAGACCAATTAAGGGGGTGTATTCCTGGTGAGTTCTTGGCCGATCAAATCGCCAACATGGAGCTGAAACTAAAATTTTCCAAGTTGATTAAAAACTTATGAATTCCTTTTTTCGAGTCTTCTTGCTGCTCAAAAGAACTTATTCTTACACCACTACTACTACCAAAACTCTCTATTACCACCTGCTTCTCTATTGTTTTTGCTTTCATAGGATGTCTTTGAGACGAGATTTTTTGCTTTAATCTCGAGCCTGGCATCATTTACGATGTCTCAGGGCTACCTCCGCTAATGGACAAGCCCAAGAAACTCGATTTTGAAGGGCTTCTCAAAAAGTCTTTGATGAGCAAGGATGACCATTAGCTCTGCTTTCAACTTTGCGCTGTGTAAATGTCTTTTTTTGAATTTTTCGAATGCTTTCAGGATTTTAAAAAAAGATTCTTAAACCCTCTTGAGTTATTTCCAATATTCTAAAATAGCTTTAAAGAATCCTAAAAAGAATCTTTGGATGGATTTCAGGGATTTCAGAAAGTTTTTCGAATCAACTTTGATTTTTTTATTATTTGAGCAATATAAATAATACGGAGATTGATCAAATTTTAAAAGTTTTATTACCAGTGGTTATTCGTAGTATTAACCACGACGTTTCTGTTAGTATTCCATACACGTTTGAATGATTGCGAAAGCTTTAATATTTTGAACTCAAAAACATAAAAATAACTCTAATATTCGTCAGGAACATCCGATTTGGACTTCAAGTTTGATTCCTTTTATACGATCAACAACATCATTCCGATCAAGCACAATCAAAGACGGCAGAATCTACGGGAAGTCTGCAATTCTTTACGAACTCACACCAGCACCGAAATGACCAACTTCCTCCTCGTTCGTCTTTGTAATCTTGTCACACACGCAGCCATTTGACAATTCTGTATTTTTTGATTGACTGATTAGCGGAATGGTTGACTTTCTGATTGATCACTTGCTTCTTGCTTGCTTATGGATTACCCTGCCTACAAGCCTTTGCAGCTCGAGTCAATTGGAAGTCTTTGTGGCTTACAAAGGGTCATTGTTCTAAAACTCTCGAGTTCTTTCATAGTTGAGCTTCGATTTTGTATTAAATACTTTTACTTTTCAATATTTTAGCTCCGCCATTGCATTTATACAAACAAACATCCTTACACCTGAAGGAAGATAGACGATTCAATCTGCTTAAGTAACTTCTTGTTTTGGTGTGTTTGTGGCTGGTTGCTTAACAAACACAACACGCCGCTTCTAAGAACGCTTTGACTTTTGCTGTTTCAGCTGTGAAACCCACTTTCACGGCGAATTTCTAATTCAGAAAAAGAATTTAAAAAGGAATCGAATAAGTCCTTCACCGCGTGCGCAATTAAGTGTGTTGTCAAAGCACCCTCAGTCGAAGGCTCCTGCGTCTTCGTCACATTCTTGACTGGAGTTTACCTTTTAAGGTTAATAAGGTTGTTAATTTAAGAGGTTGTTGTTTATATTTAATTATTTTTGACTACATAGTATCAGGTCGGTCTATGTATTATCATTTTCGTATTGTTATTCCTTCGATCGTTGAAAGGTTTTCCATCAGACAACAGTTTCTAATTCATTCCGATCAATTCTGGAATCTACGGGAGTGGCAAGAACACGACAGAAATTTATAGGCCTCAGACATGCGCTGAATAATGCAATATGAGCATTGTTTGATGAAATATTCAAAAGATTTACTGTCGTTTAAGAGTTGCAAAAGTTGTTTTATTGAGAGGCACCCACAATCATTGGCACTCGAGTGCTAATGACTCCTTAATGAGGATTGATACGGCTTGAGTACTTGCGCGTAAAGTCTACCCAAAAGCTTACCAACTCACAGGCGCCTCCAATGAACCCAAAGTTTCAATTGCGTCCAAAATCACTTTTTCATACTTTTGGACACGTTCTATGCCTTTAAACAAGCGGTTTGCTTATCACGGAGAGCTTCAAGCAGGAGTAAATGGTCATTCATCATTTGGTGAGTTGTCCTTGTTCATTTAAAACGTGCCCGAAATGCGAATCAAAACTTGGAAATGAAAACGCAAATAAAATACTATTTCTTGTTTAGAAAAAAATATTTTTCGGGAAATATTTTTTGTGAAGCTGCAGGAAAATGGCTTATTTAGTTTCCACTTCAGACTGAAAAAAGATGCTGAGATAGCAAGAATTGTGATACGTAAGCTTTAAAGACAGGGATAATTCGGTGTCAAAATCTCCGCGTGTTGACACAATAAGTAGTAGACACGGCAAACTTGGCAAAGAATAATTGAGAAGAGGATCCCTTGTTGAGTTTGAGTTATGAAAAGAACATTGCATTGTTGCGTCGTTGATGTGATGTTAATGAGATTACAGAGATGTGCCGTAGTTGATCCACAAAAAGTAGTGTGCGCATGGAGCGGTTGAATGCTTGGAATGCCTTTGGAAGCAGCTTCAAGCTGGTCGTTAACTCCTTCCATTGTGCATCTTCTCATTCATCGCTACAAATCAAAATTCTTGAATTTATCTTTCTCTTCCTCCCGCTGCTTGCCTTCGGAGCCATTGTTCCAAAGTTGCAGACCTGCGTGGGGTGCAAAAGTTACAGCGGCAATAATTCTCAGCACATCAACTTTTCGCACAAGGACGCTAGGGACCAAGAGGAGCAGGCGAGCAATGAAGATGAAATAGAGTCTTCGCATCTGCTAACTGACGGCGTTGCAGGAGGAGCCTGGTTTCCGATACAAGTGGTGTGGTTGTTGTTTTGGTTTGTTTCAATGTGCGTAGTTCAAAGTTTTGTAACGGTGAGTAAGCATTTGTTGTATTGGGAGATTTTTTGAAAATAATTAAGTGAATCTCTAATACTAAGCGAATACTGTAAGTTTCCGAATTAGAATGGATGATTCATCGTTTTGCTAAGCTTAAAAAAAGTCCAGAAACAAAGATTATAATACACTTCAAAATTTTAAACAGAATTTGAACAAATTGATGAAACAGGCCCAAGGGCGTGAGGATTGCTCTATGATACATGGGTCGATGCGTGGTGCAATGAGGGATTGAGTGAATGGGTGGGAAGATGGCTGGAGGGATGACTGAACGGATGTTAAATTGATAGCAGATAGGCGGGTTGATAGATGGGTGAAATGGGGGTTGGATAGATGAGTTGATGGATGGATGGATTGAAGGCTGGATGGATTGAAGGATGAATGGATGGGTAGTTAAATGAATGGGTAGACGAATAGATTGAGAGAGGATTAATAAACAGGTGGGTAAATGTATAGATGGATGGATGTATAGATGGATGGATGTATAGATGGATGGATGTATAGATGGATGGATGTATAGATGGATGGATGTATAGATGGATGGATGTATAGATGGATGGATGGATAGATGGATGGATGTATAGATGGATGGATGTATAGATGGATGGATGGATAGATGGATGGATGTATAGATGGATGGATGTATAGATGGATGGATGTATAGATGGATGGATGGATAGATGGATGGATGGATAGATGGGTGGGTGGATAGATGGGTGGGTGGATAGATGGATGGATGTATAGATGGATGGATGTATAGATGGATGGATGTATAGATGGATGGATGGATAGATGGATGGATGGATAGATGGGTGGGTGGGTAGGTGAATGGATAGATGGGTAAATGGATAAATCAATAAATGAATGAGTGAATAATAGATGGATGAATGAGTGATGGATAGATAAATGAATGACAAATGAAGAAATGAATGACAGATGGATAAATGAATGACAGATGGATGAATGAATGACAGATGGATGAATGAATGACAGATGGATGAATGAATGACAGATGGATGAATGAATGACAGATGGATGAATGAATGACAGATGGATGAATGAATGACAGATGGATGAATGAATGACAGATGGATGAATGAATGCTGATCAATTAGAAGGCGTTGAGGCGTGCAGTGGAATGAGCTTGTAGCAAGCTGAAGGGGGGGGGGATGTGTGTACAAACGAATGATTAATGCCTTTCAAACTTCCCTGTTGTTCTTGAGAGGCACGCCCTGAGAATGATGGAGGGCAGAGGTATATAAGAGGATTCGAAAAGGACACTGTAGACTTTTTGTTGCTTTTAAAAATGAAGCTTTCTTCGTGAGACGGGAGTTGTGTTATGAAAACTTTGAAATTGAAACACACTTTTTCATTTTTTTTTCTTATTCTTCTTTTTTTCCTTACTCTTCTCTTTCATTTTTTTAATTTTTTAAATAATTTTTTTCATTTATTTCGTTTCTTTCTTCTACTTTCATCATTCAAATTTCTTGGACCCATTGGAGCATAAGTGGGTGCCTATGTTGCTTGTGACGACCAGCCATGGTGTTGGTAGGGTGCAACAACCTCCATGCCACTCGCCTTGACGGAGGTACATCCATCTCGATTGGTCCCATTCATCAGCTTGAACCTCCACTTGTGGAGTTCCCTATGCAATCTATTTATTTTTGAAATATTTTTTGAATTTTTCTAAAAACTCATTTATTTTCAAAACTAAATACTTTGTTCAGGTAAGCTTTTCAATCACACCACCAAACGTCCATATGTTTTACCATAAAAATGCGATAATGGATGAAAAGGCTGAAAATAAACTCTAAAAATTTCAATCGAAACTTAAGCGCCTTTCGGGCAGCCTAGTTTGCGAGCTATGCGCTCTAACAAATTGCACATTAATTCATTCGAAACTTCAAGAAGTGTTTTATATTCATTAGCCAACAAAAATGTCGCTAGAAGCATGCTTCATTGTACCACCCCTAACCAATAATCCCTTCAGCCTCTCTATGAGGTCCTACAATCATTCGAAGGAACACTTCATGTTGAACGCAAAGGGAACCATACCTACAACGCCACAGCGTCCTTTCTTCACGGAAGTAAAAAGACCTTTTCAACAGGCTAATGTCTTCGTGAGCTCACTCTTAAGCTCTATCAAATTTATTTTTCAGACGATTTGTTTCCCATTATTTATGAAGACAAGTCGTTTTTTTGTGAATTTTTATACCGCTTCATCCCTTAAACTCCTTCCCCAGCAATCTACTTTTTTTGGTTCCACCACTTTGATTTCTTATTGTTTGACAACTCATCTTTTTATCTTTTGATTTGTTACACTGCACGCGTAGAAGGTGGATATGATTCAATGCAAACCACCACTAAATTATAAAAAGATTTTCACGCATTCAAAACCTCCACGCACAAAACCCAGCTCTCTGCAGAAATGGCAAAATGAGTGAAGACTCCAAGATTTGTAATCATAGAAGAACAGTCATGTAGCCTGGGTAGCCGAGAGTTTATAATCAAGTGCATCTGGAATCTCAAAAGACAAGTAGACGTAGATTGTGCCTTGAAAGCTTTTGAGTTTTTAAATTTCATGTAAAACACAAACGAGAACTTTTTCTGAAGCTGCTGGCCACATTTGAAGGAGTTTTCTCAACGTTTTATGTACCACATCGATTGCGTGTGTGTAGAAGGCTCGGCCCGCTGTTCCTTTAATCAATGGAGAGGCTCCAAAGCTTTCTAAATTGAAACCTTTTCAAAATAAATTAATTTGTGCTCTAATTTATTGTTCCAAACAACTTTGAGGCAGTGTGCGCCATATAAATGCAGGCTTCCCATCACGAACACTGCCTTGATTAGCCCCTCAACCAGTTGAAGTGCTCAATTGAGTCGTTTAGAACTAGAACGTTCCCAAGACCACGATTCATTCTGTATGCAAATTTGGAGAGTCCAGGAAGAGGTGTGTTTCCACGCGATTCTCCACCAAAACTTTTCACTCACGAGTTAAACAGAACTTTTGACTTTCTCGCACAAAGACTTAAAGCTTCTTGTGACTTTGGAGACCTCTTGCATCCTCATGAACCCCCAAAGGTCGCAACGAAGCTTGTTATTGGCTGCTTCAGCTGCTCCAGCTGCTTCAACTGCTTGATTATTTTCATCATTGCTTCAATCAGCAGCCACCTAACCTGGCATTAAACCTCCACTTCAAAATGAACTGAACAATGACCTTTCAAGCTTCAATTTCATTGGCGCTTCACGCCATGTTTCAGATTCTCTGATGTATGACTTCCTGTATTTTGAGCTTTTAAAGGGCAGAAGTTTCGTTCGGAATAAAATAAAATGATCACTCTCCACATTTTACTGCTCTCAATCATTTCCAAATCAACTCTAAAGTAGGAAAAATAGCTCGAAGCTTTCAAGCTTGGAGTTTAATTTCCGAAGCGGAATGTCTCAACGCAGGAATGAAGGGATGCCTGCCATGAGTCTTGTGGCTTTTGTGCCACTGGACGTAAACAAGTCCAGCAAAAAGTCATCAAATGCAATAAAGAAGGACCCTTGAATACGTCTTTAAGATTCTCCCACTACAGACTCATGAATGTCACAGCCATTCGGAATGCTTTAGTGTGCCTTTAATAAAAATATATGATAGGGTGATCAAGCGCCTTACATTCTGTTTCAAAATTAAAATTAAAATATGCAACAAAATGATTCGAAACACGTGCTTGCACATTGAAAACAGGTGGTTTTTTGATATTGAAAAATATTCCTACATACCGAATTTTTCATTTTATTTATCGTTTTAAAAGTTTGTTTTTTTTTGTAGCGCAGCATTTTAAAGCGCCCAAAAAAGCCTTTGACAAATTGAACATCCTGATTATATTACTAACTTCAGTGGCTAATTTCTGTGAAGAAAAGTGAAGATTTGATTACATTGAAGGAGTAAAATACAAAATGAGCTAGCCTTTTGTGTGGAGGTTGGGATGGTTCATACGTAATTATGTGTTTTACTCCCATTTGCTGCAAAAATAAAAACCATTTTACAATAGTTTCCCATTTTACTTTCAAAAAACAAACTTTTTACTTTCAACCTTAAACTGGATCTTTTTAAAGTTGTTCGGTAGAACTCAAAGATTTTCAAGTTGGCTCGGATCATGCGCCTGTAACCTCAATCACAACAAGCCACACATGTCTACATCGCAAATCCTTCTCATTTTCTATTTAAGCTCACCATTTCTTCCGCACACCATACTTGCGGCATACCCCGTGTCCATCGCTTCAAGTGCCTCTTTATACATACATCTATATCTCGTTTGTGTGTGTGTGTGTGTGTGTGTGTGTGTGTGTGTGTGTGTGTGTGTGTGTGTGTGTGTGTGTGTGTGTGTGTGTGTGTGTGTGTGTGTGTGTGTGTGTGTGTGTGTGTGTGTGTGTGTGTGTGTGTGTGTGTGTGTGTGTGTGTGTGTGTGTGTGTGTGTGTGTGTGTGTGTGTGTGTGTGTGTGTGTGTGTGTGTGTGTGTGTGTGTGTGTGTGTGTGTGTGTGTGTGTGTGTGTGTGTGTGTGTGTGTGTGTGTGTGTGTGTGTGTGTGTGTGTGTGTGTGTGTGTGTGTGTGTGTGTGTGTGTGTGTGTGTGTGTGTGTGTGTGTGTGTGTGTGTGTGTGTGTGTGTGTGTGTGTGTGTGTGTGTGTGTGTGTGTGTGTGTGTGTGTGTGTGTGTGTGTGTGTGTGTGTGTGTGTGTGTGTGTGTGTGTGTGTGTGTGTGTGTGTGTGTGTGTGTGTGTGTGTGTGTTGCTTTTTTTTTTCCCCTACTTGTTTGTGTGCTTGTTTTTCACCTTCATACTTTTCATTCGCCTTTGTTTCTGCTTCAAACTTGTTCTTGTTAGTTGTTTCCTCGTGTTCGCTCGTGTTCGCTCGTGTTCACTCGTGTTTGCGTCTTTTTTGCTTGTGTTTGCACGCATTGGTTCGTGTCTTTGCTCTTGTGCGGCTTGATAAAAAGCTCTTTGATTTTTTATAAAATCCTCTTTTTTCGCAGACGTTTCGGCCAGAGTGGCTGGCAGTGGTGATGAGTGGGATTTACTTGCTTGAGGCAATGGCATTGGGCTTGAACGACCAATGATTGAGTTGTCTCCCTTGAGGAACCTCGAAGGGCTCTTTATGGTCAAGCCTTGACCAATGACGATCCCATCCAATCTAATCCAATTTAACCCAATCTAATTTAAACTAATCCAATCTTATCTAACCCGATCTAATCTAATCTAACCAAATCTAATCTAATCTAATCTAACTTGGTCTAATCTATTCTAACTTGATCTAATCTAAGCTAATTTGATCTAATCTAATCTAATTCAATCTAATCCAATCTAACTCAATCTGATCCAATCTAACTCAATCTAATCTAATCTAACTCAATCTACTCTGATCTGAGCCAATCTAAACCAACCTAATTTTGAATAGGCGATCCATTCTGATCTAACTCATAACCTACCTTTACATCAATTGCACATACGAACCGTTCCGAAAGCTTTCGTTCAACTTTTCGTCAAATTATCATAAAAATATCATAAAGTAATTTTTCCACCTTCAAATGATACTATTTATTCGAGGTAAATGTAAATGGAGCAACGACGACAGTGGATTGGACGTTGTCTGAAGCATGTTCGTGAGAACAGACGAATGTTTGCGCCGAAGGATACCAATTGCTCTCGTGCGCCCAACGAAGTAGCATTCCCGAATTCCTGGCCTGGTGTTTTACTGTTCAATATTTCGGTATTTTTGTACTTGGGTATTAATATTTATTGAGTTTATTTTTAAACCAAAACTCAAAAACTCTAACGGCTTTTCACCCATTGCCTCTCTCTTTCGACTTAAATCACCAAGGTGGTCGATGCGAGAAGGCTCTCTTCGCATGGCTTCAACTG
This sequence comes from Branchellion lobata, assembly GCA_947562095.1. Taxonomy (NCBI): domain Eukaryota; kingdom Metazoa; phylum Annelida; class Clitellata; order Hirudinida; family Piscicolidae; genus Branchellion; species Branchellion lobata. The sequence continues at coordinate 9,664,512 of OX387251.1, read as the reverse complement.
AAGCAGCCATTCTGAGTGACTTTTATGTCTCTCCTCCACTCCAACCTCCATTTAAAGTTATGATCGCTACGTCGACTCACACAATTTCTAGCATAAACTACTAAGATTTCTGTTGTTTTTTTTATTATTGTTCTTTGCGTGTTATTTCATCGTTTTATTGATTTTTCTTTCTTTTTATCATTTGTTTTTTTTTTTTTTTTTTTTGCTTTTTTTTCTTTTATTTTTTCCCCCTTTTCACGAGTTTTTTTTGAAAATTTCACAAGTTGAATTATTGAATGCTCTCGAAGAGGCAACTGGCAAAAGTTTTGACAGTTCAAAGATACATTTTGACTTTCAAGAATTACCTTTCTTCAAAGACTTTCAGCTTGTCATCAGCACTTCAACAACAAGCGTGAGACAATTCTCTTATCGAGTCCGGAGGGAGGTGATAGTAAATTTATAAGCTGCCTTTATATAGCGCTGTAAAACTTTAATCCACTTTAATTCGAAAGCTAAGTCTGCGTTTGTGCTTCATAATCACAGACTGAAGGTGGCTGTTAGCATGGATGTTAGCATAAGTTTTGGCGTAAGTGTTGGTGAAAGTGTTGAAGTGAGTGTTAGCGTTAGTGGTAGTGTGGGTGACAAACAAAAAGGCCAAGATGACAAACGATGTTTGCGGTCGGAAATGAGATTCTTCCAGGCGTGACAGAGCCACTGAGACTCGAGTGCACAAAGTCAAACTTTTCGAAAACCGATTTAAACATTATATTTTTTTTTCAATATTTGAAAAAAATGAATAAATTCGGCATCTGAAGATAATCCATTTTATCTATCGAAAACTTTTCAATAGAGGACTTTCAGTCTTGGTGGCTCATTTAAGCCGATTTCGTGCTCATAACGGAGACACGCAGGCAGCAAGCACGACTGCACACAATGCCTCGAAGCATTAAGACGCAGAGTTTAAAGACGGATTTGAAGACCAGTCAAAGAGTTGAAAATCACATGAATTCACAGTCCGTTTATGCACTTGTGACGTCGAGTTAACTTCTCCGAAAAAGACACTCCTGCCTCCGTCTTGCTCTCAGAGGAGGTGTGATTGTGAGCTTGTGCGGACAGCTTGTGTGATGAAAGCATCAATGATGCATGAACGTTCTGATTGGTGTTTCTATCATAACTACTAAGATTAATTTTTTTAATCATTATTTTTATCATTATTTTTATCATTATTATTAATAATATTATTAATTTTCCTAATTGTCATCATTATTATCATTATATAACTACTAATATTATTTTTCTTAATTATTATTATCATTAGTTTTATCATTATTTGATTATTATTAATTTCCATAATTATAATATTTATTTTTATTATCATTATTATCATATATTGTTCATTCATATTTTTATTACGGGCCTGCGAAGTGCATCGGTGCGCAGGGGCTTGGCAGAGGGGGTTCCTGCCAAGACAAAGCAATTAGTTTTAAGAAGACGCAACTACGCCAGTAAGCTGGTGGCATTGTTTTCAACGGTCGGAAAGTCTATATTACTGCAGTAATTGCCGGCGAGATGATGGATGGGTGAGTGATGGGCAGCCAGTCAATGAGGCAGGCAGATTGATGAAGGCATCAATAGTTAATGAAGCTGCCTAATTCGTCTGAATCCTCTACCCTCCATCTTTCCACTCTCCATCCTTCCACCCTCCATCTTCCACCCTCCATCCTTCCACCCTCCATCCTTCCACCCTCCATCCTTCCACCCTCCATCCTTCCACCCTCCATCCTTCCACTCTCCATCCTCCACCCTCCATCTTCCACCCTCCATCCTTCCACCCTCCATCCTTCCACCCTCCATCCTTCCACCCTCCATCCTTCCACCCTCCATCCTCCACCCTCCATCTTCCACCCTCCATCCTTCCACCCTCCATCCTTCCACCCTCCATCCTTTCACCCTCCAACCTTCCACCCTCCATCCTTCCACCCTCCATCCTTCCACCCTCCATCCTTCCACCCTCCATCCTTCCACCCTCCATCTTCCACCCTCCATCTTCCACCCTCCATCCTCCACTCTCCATCCTCCACTCTCCATCCTCCCCCTCCTATCCTCCACCCTCCATCCTTCCACCCTCCATCCTCCACCCTCCATCCTTCCACCCTCCATCCTTCCACCCTCCACTTTCCACCCTTCATCCTTCTACCCTCCATCCTCATTTTTCCACCTTCTGTTGAAACTTCTAATTGCCTCGCCATCCCCAGTGGCACTCCACGCGCAGCAAGTACTATAGAGTCTTTCCAGTCCATGACTGCTCCGAAACACATCGCTACAAATTCATTCTAATAAAATTATTTATTAATTTTAATGTGATTAAAAAAATTTCAGTTTGCCTTCGGAGGAAAGTAGTGATAGAGGTTTCAACAGTTTGATATTTGTTTGTTCTGAAA
>OX387251.1:9629592-9657092 GCA_947562095.1 Branchellion lobata | reverse complement strand
TCTGTGAGTGGTCTGTGAGTGGTCTGTGTGTAGTCTGTGAGTGGTCTGTGAGTGGTCTGTGAGTGGTCTGTGTGTAGTCTGTGAGTGGTCTGTGTGTGGTCTGTGTGTGGTCTGTGAGTGTTTTATGTTAGTTTTTTTATTTGTTTACTGTGCGTTTCTTTTCGTATTTGTGTGTGTTTTTATGTGATTCATGTGTTATTTTGTGTGTGTTTTGTGGGCCTGTGCTAGCGAGTGATGAATTTGGCTTGAGGGAAACAGGAATTGATGCTTTTTAGAAAGCTTCGATTATGAAACTAGGAAGGCTAAGTGGACTTTTGTACTGCGGTGTCAGTACTGCTTCCACAGTAAGCTTTGCGGCCTTAAAAACTTTAAAGTTTTTTTTTTCTCAAAAATACAAAGGCACTTCATATTGGTTGTGTAGTTTATTAGGTCTGGTGTTATGAGACGTCTCTGATTGATATTCCCTTGTAAATTGTAGGTCTTGTTATCCTTCAAGTTTTTGAAAAATATTTCAAAAATTTACAAAATTAAAACGTAATAGTTTCGTTTTTGAAGCACTGAAAAGACATTCTTGTGAAAACGATGACACCACGGCATGAGGGACAGTGTTGGGTGATACTCTTGAACAGTTCTGAGTCAGCGCTATATAAATTATTAGATTAGATTAGATTAGATGTTTGAATGTTTGGTTTATTTTTTCAACACATCTTTTTTTTTTAATACTTCATTTTTATTTCATGCCATGGTTCAAGATTCGAAATATTTAAAAAAACTTTGAAATTTTAAAATAATCTTCAACTCTTCCGAGGGGAGACCTTTTCATTTCTATGCCCTGCTACATGCGTCATCGTCCAGCATTTAGAAAAATTCTAATTTTTAAATACTTACGTTCACTTTTAATATTTTTTTGTTTTATCATTTCATTGTTTCACGTCATCAACAAAGCGAACCTGAATCAAGTGCGATCGGCAGATCTCAAATCGTCATCATCATCATTTTCTCCTTCTTTTTTTCCTTTTTTTTCTTTTTTTTCTTCTTATTTTTTTTATTCATTTTCTTCTTTTGCTTCCTTTTTTTCTGTTTTTTTCCTTCTTTTCATCTTTTTCATCTTCTTTTTCGTTATCATCATCATTCTCATCATCATTATCATTCTCATCATCATCACATTGGTTCTCTTCACATTGTTTCTACATCTATTTCTTATACAACAACATCGCTTACCACAATTTACCTTCTTTTGATTCTTTGTTTTTCAATACTCTTTCCCTTTTTTCCATATCCGGTGCTTGAAGATGGTTCTCAGATGGACTGTTTCTGACAGTGAAAGGCGCAAGAGCTCGTCGAAGCAGATCAGAAAACGTTTCATGTTACTCAATTGCACAGCTGGGCCTGCACACATGATGTGGCAGCCAGACCTTCGGAACAAGATTTGCAAATGAAGCCCTGTGTACTATGTGTTGGAATGAGGTCAACGTATTTCTTTTGGAATTTTTTGGAAAAACTGAGCACAGAAAAAACAGATAGTAGGAACAGTTTGAGTTTGAAACTCTACGGGGTTAATGCCTGTGTAAAAATATTCGTATTTGATTTGACTTCAGGCAGTTTCAAGGCAGGAACGACAAATGATGACAATGAAATACTCTGCGTCAGCACAGGGGCTTTTTTGCAGAGTTGTGGTTTCATTATCACTGGGCGTCAGACTTCTCCCTTGAGGAGCATGAGTCTTCTATGACTCAGCTTGGACACTACCTATCGTCACCATGCTTACTACGGTGAAGAAGGGTTGGACTTAGAAGGGAGTTTTCTTCATTATTATTGCTGTTTCTATCGTTGCTACGGCTGTTTTTGTCATTGCTACTGCTGTTTCTATCGTTGCTACAGTGGTTTTTGTAATTGCTACTGCTGTTTCTATCGTTGCTACGGCTGTTTTTTTCATTGCTACTGCTGTTTCTATCGTTGCTACAGCTGTTTCTGCTGCTGCTGCTGCTGTTTTTGTCGTTGCTACAGCTGTTTTGTCATTGCTACTGCTGCTGTTTTTTTGTCATTATTGTTGCTATTGTTGTGCTTGTTGTTGTTGTTGTTGTTGGGCACCTTGCGGGCTTGGGGAGTTGAGGGTCAAGAGCACTGGCGACTATAGAGCCGCGTGTGCCAGGTTGTGCAATCATACCTCTGTTCGGCAAGCAAACTTTATTACTACAAGATCAACAACCACAAAGGTACAAATGAACCAACGTTCGTGAAGCCACCGCTGGAAAACGAAGCAATAATTTATTGGTTTTTCCCTCAAAAAGCAAAAATACACTCGTAAGTACCCAGACTTCTGTTGTTTCATCAGAAATCTATTTCAGGTGGATTCTTGAAGACCGTGACAACACATAGATGTCTGCACAATGAGCAGAGACTACACGCACACGCGCACACAAACACACACACACACACACACACACACACACACACACACACACACACACACACACACACACACACACACACACACGCACGCACACACGCACACACACACACACACACACACACACACACACACACACACACACACACACACACACACACACACACACACACACACACACACACACACACACACACACACACACACACACACACACACACACACACACACACACACACACACACACACACGCACACACACACACATGAGGAAGAGACTAAAACATTGTCATCAAAAAATAGCTCGAAAGAACATTTCAAAACGTGGGATACTTTCCAGTGAAACTGAATGAATGAATCCTCGAATTTTCAAAAAATCCACAGCACTTCCTTCCTTGCTGAAGCGGATGGAAGGCGCTGTAGGGAAGATCACGTGTTTTAAACTTTAATTGAATAAAAAGTCACAACGGACATATTTTCCTGGGTGACAATTCAGAGGCTAATTTCGAACACTCAGCAAGCCAGCTACCGCACGAACAGAAAATAGTTTTTTCAAGAATATTTTCAGCACTCCAAAAATGCACATATTTACAATCCAAAGCGCACCAGCTTTCCAGGGCCAAGATTTGTACGCCAAGACGGGCCTTGAGACTTGTGTGAGGCTTTCAAGACCAGGCCCAGTGATGGAAGGCGTAACACGAAAGAGAGGCGCTTTGTTAAGAAGGTTCAAAGATCATTCCGGTAGGCAGCAGGAGTTGGGATCAATGCTTGACCAACCGCCACACGAAGCAACGTTGCCAAAGATGAAGAGCAGTTTCCAGCCTAATTTTGTATGCATCAAACGGAACACATGAAGAAACGAAGGAAATAAATAAAACAAAGCGGTGTGATGTGGACTCGAGGTAAGTAACAGAAATCATCGTGTTATCATAAGTGTTGTAAGTTTTTCCTGAAACTATAACAATTTCCGTCGACACTTTAGAGCACTTTTAGCTATAAAAAAAATCGACAACTCACTTTAAAAACAAAGCCACAACCACGATAAAAATAAACTGACAGAAACAATTGCACTAAGAAGACACGACGGTGATAGGCGAAAGAAGAGTGGCGAAAAGTTACACGGAGGTGCACAAGGCACCGAACGGGAGGCTCGAAGGGGCCTCACTCAGGAGGTGTGACGCTTGAACCCCTTTCTGCCAGCGACATGCGGGTACGTCCCAAGTTCGAAGCCACACTCAACCTCGAGCCAATCTGTGAGGGGTAGGTGGGGTAGGGTGAGAGCTCATGAACTTCGTGTCATCGGTAATATGAGAATGAGGTTAGATTATTTTATATTGTATAAGATTAGATTATTTTTTATCAAATCAAATCAGATTATTCTTTATCAGATTAGATTAGATCAAATCAGATTATTCTTCATTAGATTAGATTAGATCAGATCAGATTATTCTTCATCAGATTAGATTAGATCAAATCAGATTATTCTTCATCAGATTAGATGGGATGAGATCAGATTATTCTTCATTAGATTAGATGAGATTAGATTAGATTAGATGAGATTAGATTAGATTAGATTAGAATCCAATTAATTCACGATTAAAGGAACCATATTGTTTATAATATATTATAACGTATCTCTTCTATTATCGAGCAATTTTTTTATTCCATAATATCCAACAAAACCAGCAATCCATAGAGCAATGATGTACTCAATGTGGTCTCGAAACTTTACGGGGTTGACGCCACTAAGATAATATTCGTATTTGTCTTGTACTGTATTGTAATAGTCTCACATCGTTGCCGAAGGTTCTGGCTGAAGAGATGGAAGATCTGTTGCGGGTCCTCAACTTGCTGAGGTAGTTCTCGGCGTTGTCAGCCCTCTCCTCGGCCTCCTCACACTCGTGCTGCACCTTGCGGTACTTTGACAAGTTTATGGCCGCCAGCTCTTCCTGGTGGTGTTTGTGTGTTTGTTTGTTTGTGGGTTTGTTGGTTTGTTTGTGGGTTTGTTTGTAGGTTTGTTGGTTTGTTTGTGGGTTTGTGGGTTTGTTTGTGTGTATTTCAGTTCGGTGTGAGTTGTGATACTCCGAGTAGTAAGGGTAGTTGTAGAACCGGTGGTGATTTTTATTGAAAACTATTTCAATAGAACCATTGGAACTTGAGACATAAGGTAACACAAGGTGGCTCGAAACAACATACAAGAGAGTATAGTACCATATGATAACCGATAACAACACACACAAAAAGAAAGAACACAACGAAGCACAAAACAACATACAACAACACGCAGCGACACACAACACACAACACACAACAACACACAGCAACACATAACAACACACAGCAATACACAGCAACACACAACAACACGCAGCAACTCAAAGCAACCCACAGCAACACACAACAACACACAGCAACACACAACAACTTATGGCAACCCACAGCAACACACAGCAACAAACTAACAGCTTCATCGACTTGTCGTTTGTACGTCTTGATCTTGCTCTGCAGAGAGTCGATGAGAGAGGTGTTGTGTTCGTTGTTCTTTTTGTCTTCCTCCGCCTGTAGAATCGTTTCCTTGAGTCTGCAATGGTTGTTGATTGTTGTTGTAGTTGTGGAGAGTTGTTGAATTATCTGGTGGTGGAAAGTTGTTGTGTTTGAAAGTCCTTTTTTAGATAATGTTGCCGAAGGTTGTTTAGTTGCTTTTGTTGGAATAAAATAAGATTAGATTAGATTGGATGATATTAGATTAGATTAGATTAGATTGGATCATATAAGATTAGATTAGAGCAGCTCGAAGTCAATCGACTGAAAAGTACTGGAACTTTCTACCACTCACTTCCTTTCCTGCTTCCTCATCAGCTTGTCCACCTCGAGAGCCTTGCGTTGTTCGTTTTCCAGTTCCTCCTGCAGCTCCTTCACCTTCTGCTCCATCTTCATCAAGCCCTTCTTTCCGCCTGAGGGTGTGGCAGTTGACACATTGTAAACGTTTGAATTGGGGTGGATGTCTCTAACAAGTTGGTCGGCTGTCAACCGGGTTGTTTTTGTCTATTGAATGGCTTCTTTGATACCATCATCACCAGCGCCGCCACCCCCATTACCACCTCTGAAGGCACAGGACTCCATGTCATTGAGATGGCCTTGCAGGTCTCTCAGTTGGTTCTCTATCACTTTCTTGGACTTCTCTGCTTGCAACACCTGTGGTGTGGCGTGGTGTCATGTCATGTGGTGTCGTGTCGTGTCATGTGATGTGGTGTAGTGTCGTGTCATGTGGTGTGGTGTAGTGTCGTGTCATGTGGTGTCATGTGGTGTCATGTGGTGTCATGTGGTGTCATGTGGTGTCATGTGGTGTCGTGTGGTGTCGTGTCGTCTGGTGTGGTATGGTGTGGTGTAGTGTAGAAAAATATGGTGGGATGTGGTGCGTTTTTTTTTATTGCTGTTTGAGTAGGACGTTGAGCTGAAAAATAAAATGCTATAACACAATAAGATACAACACTATAAAAATGCACTAACATACACAAAAACACCCACACACACACACACACACACACACACACACACACACACACACACACACACACACAAACACACACACACACAAACACAAACGAACAAACACACCTTGTCTTGTTCATGTTTGAGTTCTTCTGACATTCTGGCCATCTCACTGTGAGCTTTCTTTCCCTGTTCCTCTGCTGACCTCAACTCCAACACCTGATCATCTAGGTCCGTCTGCGTTTGAATGTGTGTGTTTGTGTGTATGAGTGTACGTTTGTTTATGTATGTGTGAAAATAACATTGATACTTCGACGTGATGACAAAAAACGTAACAGACACAAATACAGATGATGAAAGGCACAAAAACAAATGCAGGAACAAGCACAAGGACAAACACAAAAAAACACAAAGACAAACACAAGGAAAAACACAGAGGCAAACACAGCGACAAACACAAAGGCATGCACAGGAATATGCACAGGGACAAGCACAAAGACAAACACAGGGACAAACACAGCAACAAACACAGGGACACCGACGTGGAGAGCTTGGACATCATTTTCGAGTTTTCGTTTGATGGAGGTGAGTGAGACGTTTGTGACGGAGAGCTCAGACATACGCTCCATCACATCCTGCACCTCGTTCTCTGCCGTCTTTCTGCACACGAGTGTCAACTTAGGCTGATTTTATATTGATTTTATATATATATATATATAAATATATATATATATTTTATTTATTTATTTATTTATTTATTTATTTATTTATTTATTTATTTATTTATTTATTTATTTATTTATTTATTTATTTATTTATTTATTTATTTATTTATTTATTTATTTATTTATTTATTTATTTATTTATTTATTTATTTATTTATTTATTTATTTATTTATTTATTTATTTATTTACTTATTTATTTATTTATTTATTTATTTATATATTTATTTATTTATTTATTTATATAATTATAACCCAGCGATACCATGAATCGAGATTGATATTGGTTAAACACTCTTATTGGTTATATACTTTCGTTAATTAAATTCTATTATTGACTGAATACTGTTGAATAGTAGTACTTGTTGAATAGTAGTACTTGTTGAATAGTAGTATTAAATGTTGAGTAGTAGTACTTGTTGAATAGTAGTATTAAATGTTGAATAGTAGTGTTTGTTGAGTAGTATTAAATGTTGAATTTTATTAAGTGTCAAAGTTGTCACAAAATATGTTTGACATGTTAAACATCAGTTGAGCAGATTTAAAAATCATCAGGAAAAAGTTGGAATTAATTTTAACAGCAAAAATAATTTTATTTTTCGAAACCTGAATCGTTCTGAGGTTTCCAGTTGAGTTCTCAACTCTTCAAGTTCACCTTGAAGAAAGCATGGAAGGTTTTGAAAACAAAAAAAAATCGGCTTTGCACTATATAAAGGTCTCGATTCGGATAGATTAAATCAGCCCCGTGTTTTGAAACTTTTAGTCATAAATATAGAGTAGAGTATTCGCTTGAAAACATTGGAAACAATTAATTAAAAATATGATTACGTCATGAAAGATACAAAATCTTATTAACTATTTCCTCAGTTTATTCTCACAAATATGATGCATTGCAAACCGGAAATAGAGATCATTTTCCGCTCAGCAGTGAGGTACAACTCCTTGCTTTCTTCCTTGGCCCTCTGCTCAAGTTCCAGCTGTGGTGGTGAGTTTCAAAGGGATCTACAGCACTTCCTTCACGATTCACATCCAATAAAACTCAAAAAACTTTCAACGAGCGTCGCAAAGTACCACGTCCAACAATACCTCCAACCACCCACCACGACCTCCAACCACCCACCACGACCTACAACCACCCACCACGACCTCCAACCACCCACCACGACCTACAACCACCCACCACGACCTACAACCACCCACCACGACCTCCAACCACCCACCACGACCTCCAACCACCCACCACAACCTCCAACCACCCACCACGACCTCCAGCCACTCACTACGACCTTCAACCACCCACCACGACCTGCAACCACCCACCACGACCTCCAACCACTTACCACGACCTACAACATTAATCTCCCAACCACCAGGTACAAAGGCACACAAAAGCACCTGTGATTGCAGTTCAGTGATCTGCTGTTGGAGTTTTCTGATGCTCTTGTCGACGTCTCCCTTGCCTCTGTTGGCAAGGTCTACTGCCACTTCCAGCTCGTTTATATCCTGTTCCAGCTTCTTCTTCACCTTCATCGCCTCAGCCTTGCCTCGAGACTCAGCTTCCAGACTGGCCTGCATCGATTCCAGAGCTCGCTGGTGGTTGCGTCTGTGTGTTGTTGTGGTGTTGTTGTGTCTGTGTTGTGTGGTGGTGTTGTTGGTGTCATGTTGTCGGTGTGATGTTTTCAGTGTTGTACCGAGGGTAGTAAATGGTTGAAGGCGTGTTGTTAAAATGGTAACTTTTGTGTTAGTTTTTTTCTGGAAAGTGTGCTATTGTTGCATTTACAAAACACAACAACATCAGTAACTCACCGTGTGTTTTCAAACTCTTCCTCCTTCTCATGCACCCTCCTGTCAGCCTCCTGCTTCAACACTGACAACTCCAGCTGGAACTTGTGACACTTCGACTCCTCTGTAGAGGGGTGGGAGGAGGGAGCATTGAAAAGACTTCTTGAGCTTGTATTTCCTGTTTCCTACACATCCTTCTCAACTACTCACCCAACCTTTTTCAGTTTCAACCACACTAACCCCCACCCACCCACCACCACCCATCCACCAACACCTACCCACCAACACCTACCCACCAACATTCACCCACCACCACCTACCACCACCACCTACCCACCAACACCCACCCAGCTCAAGAGCACTCTCAGCCTCTTCCAAGGCCTGGTGTAGTTCCTCCTTTTCAGCCTCCAACTTGCGCCTCAGCTTGTCGCTTTCGTAGGTGCTCTTCCCTCCCTCTCCCAACTGCTCTGTCAAGTCGTGTATCTCGTCTGTGGGATGGTGGCGGGTGTTTGTGTGTGTTGGTGTGTGTGTTTGTGTGTGTGTTTGGGTGTGTTATAGTTTGTGTTATAGTTTGTGTGTATGTGTTTGTGCGAGTAAATAAGTTTGTGATTGTGTTTTTGGATTGTAGGTGTGTTTGAGTTTTTATGCACATAATTGTGTGCATGTGTCGTTGAAAAGTGAATGTGTCTGAGTCCACGTGTGTGTGTTTTATTGTTTGTTGTGCGTGCGTGTGCAAGCAGCCTTCACCGTTGAGGCTCTTGTTCTCTCTCTGGAGCGCGTCCATGGCTCCATGGGTCTCTTCCAGCTGACTCTTGAGCTTGTACATCTCCACAGACGTGTTTCTGCCCTCCCTCTGAGCCCTTTCCAACTCTTCCTGCAACTCATCCACCTTCCTCTTCCACTCCTCCACCACCTTATCAAACGACTTGTTACGTTTCTCTGCCTGACTCGTCAACGTTTGAGCCTGTGTATGTAAATGTTTCAATTGTGCTTGGATGGAGCGTGCATGGATGGTCAATTTTTGAAGTTTTAAGTCATAATTTTAGTGATTAAGTCCATGAAATAACTTTTCCAATGGTTCATCACTAAAGCGTTTTCGATCATTTATATTACCCAACAAAACTACACCAACAAACACCAACAAAAAAACAACATCAACAAAAACCAACAAAAAAACACCAACACCAACAATAAAAACACCAACAACAACACCCGCACCAACGACAAAGCAACACCAACAAAAAACAACAACAACAAAACACCACTATTACCCGTTCGGCTTCCACAGTGAGGTCTTCCAGTTCTCCTTGCAGACGAGTTCTGGTCTTCTCGAGGCTTGAGCACTTGCTCTGCGACTCTTCCAGCTGTGACTCCAGCTCGTGCAGTCTGTTGTGGTGCTTCTTTTTCAACTCTTCCACCTCCGCAGACGCAATGCCTCCTTCTCCGTTCTCGAACTTCGCCTTCAACGCAGACAACTCATTGTTCGCCTTCAACAAGTGCTTCTTCATGTCTGCCATCTTGTCCTATGGGTGTTATTTCTCTTATCAGACAAGTTGTGTTGACCTTGGATTGGTTCGAAGGTTTGTTCATGAGTGATACGAACTGACTGAAACATTCATGAACCTACCACATCATACAAATATCCATCCACCAATTTTACGACCCATCCACACCACATGTAACCAACCACACACAACCCACCAAACCTACTACACAACACCCAACACACTCCAAACAACCTACCACACACCTCCTCCTCTTCATACTGTTCCTTCAGCGAGTCCAGATCCGACTGGAGCATCTTGGCTTCGGACTGAAACTTGCTCTTGAGACGGCTCTCCTCCTCCAAACCCACCCTGGCCTCTTCTAGCTGCTTGCTTAGAGAAGACTTGGCTTTGGTGAGTTGGTTCAGCTGACTTTCCAAGTCTTCGATCTGACCAGCCTGCTCAGAGTTTTCACTCGCCAGCTTGTTCTTGCTGGTGGTTGTCTCTTCCAGGTCTCTTTTGGCCTGTTCCAACTTGCTTGTCAGTTCTGACATCTGCATCTCTAACATCTTCGTCGTCTTATCTGAGCCGCCCTACGAACCATCAATAAATAGTTGTTATTTATGAGTGCCAAAATGTTTCATAAATAATTTTGTGGAGTTAATAACAAACCTATTATCGACCTGATGGTAACAATGACAATAATAAAAATCCTAAAAATTATGATTGAAAATAATATTCATTATTCTAATACTAATTAATCTAAATTGTAAAGCGCTAAGCTGTAAATTGTTCAAACAAGAAACTGAGGTGCTTGAAAGCAGAGGCATTGTTAGGATGTTGGAGAGACAACACCACCTTATTCTTGCCAAGGGTTTCCAGTTGGTTTTTGAGGTCACTGTTCTCCTTCTTGAACTGTGTTTTTTCTCTCTCATTCCTGTGGGAAAACATTAACAGCACTCACTGACACCACAGTAACACTTAACATCAACACAGTAACACTCAACATCAACACAGTAACACTTAACAACAACACAGTAGCACTTAACAACAACACAGTAACACTTAACAACAACACAGTAACACTTAAAAACAACACAGTAACACTTAACAACAACACAGTAACACTCAACAACAACACAACAACACTCAGCAACAACACAGTAACACAACAACAACACAATAACATTCAAAAACACTGCACTACAACCACAACTTCCAACAGCAACAACATGCCCACAACTCCACACCAGGCACTCAACCACAACATCCTCAAAGGCACCAACTTTGCCTTGGTCTTTTCAAGGTGTTCCACCTGCTCCGACAGTTCATTGAGGCCTTCCTGTTGCTTCTTCTTGAGGGCGGTGATCTGACCCTCGTAGGAGCTCCTACAGTCCTCCAACTCCATTCTCAGCTTCAGCAGCTCAGTTTCTCTCCTCTTGTTCAGGTCCGACTGGGCCTGTGTAGCACCTCCTGCGTCTTCCAGCTTCTGGTTCAAGTTGTCCAGGTCGCCTTGTAGATCGTTCTTTTGTTTTTCTGCCTGCGTTTGTTTGTGTGGGTTGGTTTACTTTTTTTGTGTTTTTGTCTGTGTTTTTGTTTGTATTTGTGAGTGTTTTTGTTTGCGTGTGTATGTCTGTGTGTTTATACTCTTAACAATTTCTGCAGAAAAGGAAGCTTATAATGACGTTTCAATCTCCAATAGCACCTTGCTCTTCAAGTTCCTCTCTGCATCCAATTCTTCTTCCAAAGCAGCAATTTTGGCCTGTGCATCACAACGAAGGTTAATTTCAACAACAAAACTTTAAAAAGATTAATTTGACAACCCACCTTTAGGAAAATATTTATTTTACGTAACACATGCAAAAACATTTGAAACTTTTCCACACAACCACCCCTCCTCACCTTCCACACACAACCACCCCTCCTTACCTTCCACACACAACCACCCCTCCTCACCTTCCACACACAACCACCCCTCCTCACCTTCCACACACAACCACCCCTCCTCACCTTCCACACACAACCACCCCTCCTCACCTTCTACACACAACCACCCCTCCTCACCTTCTACACACAACCACCCCTCCTCACCTTCCACACACAACCACCCCTCCTCACCTTCCACACACAACCCCCCCTCCTCACCTTCCACACACAACCACCCCTCCTCACCTTCCACACACAACCACCCCTTCTCACTTTCCACACACAACCACCCCTCTTCACCTTCCACACACAACCACCCTTCCTCACCTTCGACACACAACCACCCCTCCTCACCTTCTACACACAACCACCCCTCCTCACCTTCCACACACAACCACCCCTCCTCACCTTCCACACACAACCCCCCCTCCTCACCTTCCACACACAACCACCCCTCCTCACCTTCCACACACAACCACCCCTTCTCACTTTCCACACACAACCACCCCTCTTCACCTTCCACACACAACCACTTCTCCTCACCTTCCACACACAACCACCCCTCCTCACCTTCCACACACAACCACCCCTCCTCACCTTCCACACACAACCACTCCACACAAACCTTCCACACACAACCACCTCATTCAACCTTCCACACACAACCACCCCTCCTCACCTTCCACACACAACCACCCCTCCTCACCTTCCACACACAACCACCCCTCCTCACCTTCCACACACAACCACCCCTCCTCACCTGGAGCTCCTTGATCTTCTTCTGCAGCTGAGCCACTAAACTCTCCTCGTTTTCCAGCTTCGAGTTCAAGGAGCTGATCTCTGTGTCCTTTCTGCAATGTTCGCAATACGTTTCGTCATGGTACTTTACGTATTGCTACGTCATGTTATGTTACGTAAACGCACGTTGCGTTATGATGTATGATATCATGATATGTTGCGTACGTACAGATACTTATAATATTATATTATAATACATACATGATATTATAGTACGTTACTTGACTATGCGCTAAGTAATGATATTTGAAAGTCATTGGTACTTTGAGCAACCTCCCAATAATGGTTTCCTCCGCCTCCAAACTCCCTCACTTCTTGTTGGTTTCTTCCAGAGTAAACTTGTTGCTTTCCAGCTCCTCCACCAACTCCTGTGACGACTTCAGTTCTCCGTCAATCTTTCTCTTGGCCTTCTCCACGTCAGCTCTCAACTTCTTCTCCTTCTCCAGACTGTCCCTCAACTGCATCAGTGGAACACATGGAAGCATCAGCCTTCCAAGCAAGCATGCATGCGTCATGGCGTTTCAAGGGCTTGCCTTGGTGCTTTACTGATTAAAAATTTTATTATTATTTGTTCATTTCGTTTATTATTTATATTATTTATATTATTATTATTATTAGTAGTAGTAGTAGTAGTAGTAGTAGTAGTAGTAGTAGTAGTAGTAGTAGTAGTAGTAGTAGTAGTAGTAGTAGTAGTAGTAGTAGTAGTAGTAGTAGTAGTAGTAGTAGTAGTAGTAGTAGTAGTAGTAGTAGTAGTAGTAGTAGTAGTAGTAGTAGTAGTAGTAGTAGTAGTAGTAGTAGTAGTAGTAGTAGTAGTAGTAGTAGTAGTAGTAGTAGTAGTAGTAGTAGTAGTAGTAGTAGTAGTAGTAGTAGTAGTAGTAGTAGTAGTAGTAGTAGTAGTAGTAGTAGTAGTAGTAGTAGTAGTAGTAGTAGTAGTAGTAGTAGTAGTAGTAGTAGTAGTAGTAGTAGTAGTAGTAGTAGTAGTAGTAGTAGTAGTAGTAGTAGTAGTAGTAGTAGTAGTAGTAGTAGTAGTAGTAGTAGTAGTAGTAGTAGTAGTAGTAGTAGTAGTAGTAGTAGTAGTAGTAGTAGTAGTAGTAGTAGTAGTATTTTATTTTCCTCCTAACTACTCGGGATATAGATACTAGGAACACTCTTCCGAGCAAACGACCACAAGCTAGCACCACCCACTTCGCTGATGACTCCTTCCAGCTTCGACTTGGCCTTGTTCAGGTGGTTGACCTTGTCCTCTTCGGCCGAGAGAGACTGCTGCGTGTTCTTGAGGCTCTGATCGATGGCCTTCTTCTCCTTCTGCAGCTTGGCAATCTGCTCGTCCTGCTTGGCAACGTTGCCGTTTAGCGTCTTGATCTGGTTTTCCTTAGTGTTCCTCTCCTGCTCAGTCTTCCTCAGTGTCATTTGACACTCTTCCAACTCAACTTTCAACTCGCCATTCTCCCCTTCTAGACGATCTTTGTTCTTCTCCAAGAGGTCAGAGCTGCCCTCCTGTTCTCCCAGCCTCTCTTCCAGCTCTTTCAGCTGCTCTTCCAGGTTGCCTTTCTGGTTCACAAGCTGAGAAATCCTCTCGTTTTGGTCGTTGGTGCTTTCGCTTTCGGCTTGCAACTGCAAGAACATCTCATTCTTGGCCTGAAACAGATCCACGTTCTGTTCTTCCAACTCTTTCTTGCTCTTCATCACCTTCGCCAGCTCCTCCTTCAACTTTTCAAACTCCTCCTCTTTCTTCTTCATCTCGTCTTCTTGCCTCGCAATGCTCAGCAGAGGTTTCACCCTCGTGTACAACTTCCACCAACTCCAGTTCTTCACGGCCATCCACCTTCTGATGTTCCTCTGGATTATACTCAACGCCAGTCTGCGTGTGGAACAATAAACTCAAATTAAAACGACTTTTTATAATTTTTATTAATTATTAAATCTAGTCGAAAACTGTAAATATTACGAAAATTTCATTCAAAAACAATCAATCACAAATCAATCAAAAAGAAATTTCAACAAAAAAAAATGAAAATAAAAACAATAAAAAACTTCTAAGGCAACAAAACCAGGCATTCACAAGCAGGCACCTCTGGTCGATGAGCATCTTGTAGTTTCTGCGGATGAGGTAACCTCTGATGTGGGCCTGGAAGGTAGACACAATCTTGGAGAGTCTCTCGTCTCTCAGGTCTTCCAGCATACCCAGGACTCCCGCCTTGAAAAAGACTTTGGTGTGGCCTAGACGGTACTCGTTCTGGTCCATCTGCAGGGCTGCCAACACCTTCTCGCTCACCTCCTTGCCGTCCACGAAGCCAGCCGGAATGGCGTTGGGAGCCAGGATGGAGTAGCTGTGTAACAGTGGTGATATACATGAAATGGCTTCAGAAATTTATTTATTGTTTCATTTCGAAGTATGAAAACTCAGTTTCTTTAGCGCTTCAGTCAATTGCCTTGGCGTTATAAAAAGTATATTTATTCTTATTATAATTATCAACTTTCTACCAATATTTTTATTTATTATTTCAATTATTTTTCAAATTATTCTTCAGCAGACGAGTGGTTGAAGTAGGGGCTATTGCAAGCAAGCAAGCAAGGCACCGTTGTTTGAACTCCGAGTAGACCATCCTGTTAGGGAATCCCTTCCTGCAGATCCTGATGCCCTCGAGCACTCCGTTGCACTGCAGCTGGTGCATCACCAGGGCAGCCTCAATGAGACCTGCGTGTGGTGGCCACGGCTCTTCAAACAGTTTTTTTTTTCGAGTTATCTTGTTTTTAAGTTTTTTTTTTCTAAGTTACCTTTTTTTTAAGTTTACCTTTTTCAAGTTTTTGGTTTTTTTTAAGTTAATTTTTTTTTAATTTTATCTTTTTTATCATTTTTTTTCAAGCTCATCCTTCTTTATCTACTTTTTATTTTTTGTTTTTCAGTTTTTTTCACAACAAACATAAAAATGAGAAAAAAACACTTATGCATATTTCCGGTGTTATCTGGGTTAATATATATTTCTATGCATTTCTTTGGAGTTGTAACAAACCGGGTTTCTTCTGTTCGTTGGGGATGATGCAACGGACGAAAGAGGGGTGGGTGGTTTTGAGGTTTGCCATCAGCTTGTTCAGTTGCTCCTGGTTTGGAGGCGTTGCTGAGTGCGTTTGAATGAGAAAAAAATTAAACAAAAATGAAATTTTATTTATAAAAATAAGAAATAACGATTTTTTTAATAAAAAACTAATTAAAAAAATATATAATTGATTTTCAAATAAAAATATTATTTTTAAATTTAAAAAACAATTTCGTAATAAAAAATAATTTTCAGAAATCATCACGTCATCAAAATACATTTTCAAAGCCTATTTGCAAGTTAGAATTATGACAAGGTACCCTGTGAGTGGCTGAGATGGTCTGGTAGGCTGTGCCCTTGCGTTTCTTTTTGTTATCTGTTGTGTATTTACAAAAATATTTTTGATATGTTCATTTGTTTTTGAAAAAAAAACTCAAAGAACAAGAAAAAACGTCTCTTTGTCCAAAGAACAAAGTTTCTGTGTTAATTTTTTTTAACTTTAGAAATCAGTGCAAAAAGAGGAATTCACTGAATAAATTCGAAACGTTATCACTTCATTCATTAGAAGCATCAACTTGAGAAAAAAACAAATAAAGATTTGGTGAATTGCTTTAAAATTGGTTTATATAATGACTGAACTAATGGGATAAAAACAAAAAAATAAAAGAAATATTGTTGATTGAGGGCATCGTACTAATATGATGGGAAGCCAGTGCCTCAAAAGCCCTTTGGAGCTTAAAAATGTGAAAATTGGGAATGAAAAAGTGGAAGAAAAACAAAGAATTATAACTTTGAGTTTCTTTAAAAACACTGTACCTCAATTCCATTATAAATATTGCGCTAATAAAAATAATAATAGCACCAACAATAATAATACCAATAAAAATAATAAGAGCACCAACAATAATAATACCAATAAAAATAATAAGAGCACCAACAATAATAATACTAATAAAAATAACACTTAGAATGAAACTTTCCTGGAAATAACTTTAACAAAATAACATTCCTTAACTAATAATAACAACAATAACAATAATAACACTAGCAACACCAGCAACAGCAAAGCAGCACCAGCAACAGCAAAGCAACACCAGCAACAGCAAAGCAACACCAGCAACAGCAAAGCAACACCAGCCACAGCAAAGCAACACCAGCATAGCAACACCAGCAACAGCAACCTCCACTGTCTTCAGGTGACTTGAAGAAGTTGCCGACGAGTTTTTCCTTCGACTCCTGCATCAGCTGGACCACGCACTCCTGGATGGGGTCCTTGTTCTTGTCCAACCAGCCCTGGATGTTGTAGCCCACCTGTGGATTGTTGTTTTTGTTGTTGTTGTTGGTGGTGGTGGTGGTGGTAGTAGTGGTGGTGGTGGTGGTGGTGGTGGTGGTGGTGGTGGTGGTGGTGGTGGTGGTGGTGGTGGTGGTGATGGTGGTGGTGGTGGTGGTGGTGGTTTTGATGTTGGTAGTGGTGGTGGTTTTGTTGTTTGTAGAGGTAGTGGTTTTGCGGTGTTGTTGGTGGTGGTTCGTAATGTTGTTGTTGGTAATGTTTGTGTTGTTCGTAGGGGTAGTGTTTTTGTTGATAGTTCATGTTGGTGTTGTTGTGGTTATTACAATGACCAATCAATTTTTTTTCCATTTTAGCATTTTTAGCGTCTGCCCGAATTTGCTTAGAAATGATCTCAGCAGTAGAAATAATGAAAAGTACAACAAAATTTTCCCAAAAGTGTTTCAAAAAATGTTTAAAAAATTTTTTTGATGTCACAAAAATTTTTCTTGAAGCTCCAACGACACTCACAGTTCCGGCGTAGTGGTAGATCTCGAAGTGAGGTTCGAAGCGCACATTCTTAACCGGCTTGGGTTTGCCGAAGTTGACTGACTTGCTCATGTGGTTCTCATACAGCTTGGCCAGGAAGGTCTTGTCCGAAGCCTTCGGGAACATGCACTCCTCCTCCAAGATGGACAAGATGCCCATGGGCTGTGTGGTGTGGTGTGGTGTGGTGTGGTGTGGTGTGGTGTGTTGTGGTGTGGTGTGGTGTGGTGTGGTGTGTAGTGTGGTGTGGTGTGGTGTGGCGTGGTGTGGTGTGGTGTGGTGTGGTGTGGTGTGGTGTGGTGTTGTGTGGTGTGATGTGGTGTGGTGTGGTGTTGTGTGCTGTGGTGTGCTGTGGTGTGGTGTGGTGTGGTGATGAAGGGGTGGAATGATGTGGTGTGGAGTGGTGGTTGAGTGGCGAAGAAGGGTGATGAGTGGTGAAACGCTAAAAAAAAAGAAATCAAATAAAATTTTTATAATTATTATCAAATTTTTAACATTAAATATTCGAAAAGACGTATTCAAATTCAATAATAAGTAATACTCCATGTAATCAGGTTAGTGGCGTTGATGTGTTAAGTATGAGAAGACGACGCCTTTATCACCTTCTCGATCAAGTCTATGCACTTCTGCAGGTCCATGCCGAAGTCGATGAATTCCCATTGAATTCCCTCCTTTGGAACATACAACAAGTTCAATTACGATATGGTGAATTTTAATTATTTTATTCTTTATTCTTTGTTTTTTTAATTCTTTTTTTTTAATTCTTTTTTTTTATTCTTTTTTTTTATTTTTTTTATTTTTTTTAATTCAAATTATTTTGTTTATATTCAAATTATTTATTTTAAATTCAAATTGTTTCATAAAATTCAGTTATTATCTTTCAAGTCAGTTTCTTTAAATACATTTTTTATTATTTTTTATTATCTATAAATTTTAATTCAATTATTCATTCAATATTTGCATTGATTTGAAGCTCTGTCGAACAATTTCATCGTTTGTCCATCTTCTGCAGCCACATCCTCCCACAGAGACATCAGTTGAGCAATCAGCACATGGAAAACTCACACACCCATGAAAAAATAAACTCTCTCACACAAGCGCTCACTTCACACAGACACAAGCGCTCACTTCACACAGACACAAGCGCTCACTTCACGCACACACAACAAACAACTTCACCTTCTTGTACTCCTCTTGCTCCAGCACGAACATGTGGTGGTTGAAGAACTGTTGCAGTCTCTCGTTGGTGTAGTTGATGCACAGCTGCTCAAACGTGTTGTACTGTGTGCGTGTGTTTGTGTGTGTGTGTGTGTGTGTGTGTGTGTGTGTGTGTGTGTGTGTGTGTGTGTGTGTGTGTGTGTGTGTGTGTGTGTGTGTGTGTGTGTGTGTGTGTGTGTGTGTGTGTGTGTGCGCGCGCGCACGCGAGAGTGTGCGTGCATGTGTGGTTTTTGCAGTAAGATGGTTATTCGTAGTGGAATTTTGTAATTACGTGGCGTGAAAGAGAGCAAAGCAACTCGTGATGTATGGTTTCCACAATGAAGGCTAAAATGAAAACGCATACATACATCAAAATCACGAAGAAATAGGCGAAGGTTTGACGCGAAGATGGCTGTCTTGGAATGAGGATGAAGGTTTAACGTCTTCTGTAGGCGCCTCGAAGCGCAAGTTATTACGAAGGTCTGATGATGACGCAACAGCTCCGAAGGGTGGGAAGGGCAGAAGGAAGATTGAACACGCACACTCCCATTAAAGTTAACCCTCATCCGTCTCACTTCATTCCGGTTTGTTTATTATACATTTTCGTAAGCAGGCAGTTTGTTGTGTCTATCCAATGTAAGTTGTTCATTTTGTGTTGAAACGCCCATTAACGCTGATAACTAGTGAATTTAACCCCAGCGGAAAAGTTGAACATTCAAACCTTTGGTCTACATAAATCTTTCCACATTCCTCCTCGTAGCATTAAAAAAGCAATAAATGGCACGAGCAAGGACAACATGACAGCTAATAATATTATTAGCAATATTCTTTTCAAATATTTTTTATTATTCGTAGTTATAAGCGCCTTTGAGGCAACCTAGTTTGCGAATTGTGTGCTATAACAAATCGTAAATTTATTCATTCATTCATTCATTCATTCATTCATTCATTCATTCATTCATTCATTCATTCATTCATTCATTCATTCATTCATTCATTCATTCATTCATTCATTCATTCATTCATTCATTCATTCATTCATTCATTCATTCATTCATTCATTCATTCATTCATTCATTCATTCATTCATTCATTCATTCATTCATTCATTCATTCATTCATTCATTCATTCATTCATTCATTCATTCATTCATTCATTCATTCATTCATTCATTCATTCATTCATTCATTCATTCATTCATTCATTCATTCATTCATTCATTCATTCATTCATTTATTCATTCATTCATTCATTCATTCATTCATTCATTCATTCATTCATTCATTCATTCATTCATTCATTCATTCATTCATTCATTCATTCATTCAGTTATGGTGGTAGTTTAAAAGTATTCAATGACGGAGTGATCAGCCAGTGGTATGAATAAAAATGGTAGTTTCATAAGAAATAATGATAACAATAATTTCACGATCATGATTATTATTATTATCATGCTTGCCCTTTTAAGTGGCAATATTGACAATATTGTAACTTAGAAAAAGCATCTTAGAAAATAATCTTAACGAAGATGGTTAAGTCTCCCACTCGAACCAACTTGGAAAATCTCAAAGCCTGCGATGTCGAGCACACCGATGAAGTACTGCTTCTTGTGCTTGGTCTCAAGGGTTTTGTTGCACCTGCCGACCAGCCACAGGAACATCTTGGCGTAGAGCGCCTTCGCCAGCGCTGCTACCGAGTACACCACCTGGTCCTTGTTCTGTCCTTTGGTGACGTACTCATTGCCAACCTTCACCTTGGGAGTGAGGAGCGACTTGAGCAGGTCGGAACAATTCACCCCCAGCAGGTAAGCCACTTTCTCCGCCTCTGTTAGGTGGGTGGTTGTTTTAGTTGATCGGTGCTCGAAATGTCGGTGGTTGGTGGTGGGTTGGTTGTGGGTTGATGGTGGGTTCGTGGTGGGTTGGTGGTGGGTTCATGGTGGGTTGGTGGTGGGTTTGTGGTGGGTTTGTGGTGGGTTTGTGGTGGGTTTGTGGTGGGTTGGTGGTGGGTTCATGGTGGGTTGGTGGTGGGTTCGTGGTGGGTTCGTGGTGGGTTGTTTGAAGGGTTTGGTGCGTGGCCCAGTTTTTCATTGGCTGGTTGGTTTTGTTTGTTAATCTAATAAACGTTAGACTAGTAGTTTGTTATATTGTTGGTGGCTTGTTTGGGCACATGGCCAGCTGTCAAATTGTTTGCATTCCCAAACTCTTTTCAGACCAAAAATTGTTTTTGGCCTGTTAAAAAACCCGCTTTCTGCAACCTCCCTGGATCCAATCATTGCTTACTTATGGCCCTTAGATTATTCGCACACACGTATTCTAGAGGCGCTTCTAAAGGAGCCATAAAGGCGCACTCTCTTCAAAAGAAACAAAACTCATTTGCACTTTCTGCCTCATAAAAACATTTCTCATCACCGGTGGAGCCATCAGCTTCGGCTTGTTCCTCCCTGGGTCTTTGCTTGAACTTCATCTCTCCAAAGTGCAGCACAGCACAGGTGGTCTTGTACAGGCTCATCTTTTCCTCCTCCTGGAAACTCAACACGCCGAAGCCTTCCTGCAGGTCGGTTTCATGGTGTTTTGAATAGTTTTCATCGAATCAAATCCATTTATAGATTTTATCCGTGGAAAACTTACACAAACGCTGGATATGTTTGTTTAAATTTGCTTGAAATTAAAACTAATGATAATAATTATTATTATTGAAATAAATATAATTTGTGAAGCGCCAAGGCAAGCAAGTGGGCCGCAAATTGTGGAGAGGTGCAGCCGCATCACAGATGGTAGCGTGACTGAAAGGAAGGTATGTGGTTTGAGGGGATGTTGGGGGGTGGAGGGCGGCTTGATACGAACATCAACCAGCTTCATCTCCTCCTTGTCGTCCATGTTGTCGACTGTGAGGCATCCCTGGTTGATGAAGTAGTACAAGGCAGGGTCCTCCTGGATCAACAGCTTTTCTGAGTGGGTGGTGGTGGTGGTGCTGGTGGTGGTGGTGGTGGTGGTGGTGGTGGTGGTGGTGGTGGTGGTGGTGGTGGTGGTGGTGGGGATGGTGGTGTTGGTGGTGGTGATTGTAGGGTTGATAGTAATGTTGGTGGCTGACTGGTAAATGGTTTTGTTGGTATTGTTGGTGGTTGACGTGTAAGTGGTGTTGTTAGTGTTGCTGGGTGTTAAAGTGTTGTTGCTGGTGGTTGTTTATGGTGTTGTTGCTGGTGGTTGTTTATGGTGTTGTTGCTGGTGGTTGTTTATGGTGTTGTTGCTGGTGGTTGTTTATGGTGTTGTTGCTGGTGGTTGTTTATAGTGTTGTTGTTAGTGATGGTTTATGGTGTTGTTAGTGTTAGTTGAAAAGATGTAATGGTGCTGGTTGAACTTTTGCTGGTGTCGTCAGTTGTGAAGTTTTTATACATCATAGTTGTCGAGTGTGATGCTTTATGTGATCATTTTTGGCTCTTTCGGTGAGCTTTCAAACTTCTAAAAGCTGAGTAAAAAACTATTTTTTATTAACACTCAAACAAATACTAGGCTAAGAATATCTCCAAGCATTCTTCTGTAATGGAATCATCGTAGCGCTGCTTTCAAACTTTCAAGACACGAGCACAGATTTTATGTGCTGAAAATAAGATCAATTGTTACTGAAAGTTTCAATAATAAATATCGATGGAGTTGGTGTGTGAAGGTAGTTGACTCTATTCGTTATTCATTATCTTAACTTTCAAACTTCAACCAGCACCAGCATCATCGCCATTGCAGCATAATCCTCTTCACCCACCTACAAGAGCTATGAGTAATGCTGCATATTTGCTATATCAGCGAATTGTAACGTGTTAGCTCACTAATGCATCTTTTGCTCATCACTGAATTATGAAAAAGCTTTTTAAATTGATAAATTTTTTAATGATTTAAAGCATTTGGTTAATAAAATGTGCATAAATGTTTGCCGAAGTAGTAGTCACTAAGCGATAATGTAGGAAACTCCGTTGCTACATGCTTTTGAAGCGATGGGAGGGTTATACCTCCAACGCTATATAAAACTTGAATTAGATGAGATAAGATTTCAAGTAAGCCTTCAAATTACCTATAAAGTTATAACTTTGTGTTTTAAAACACCGGGGGCATATACTTGATGGTGCTGTTTGCTTTTAAAAAATCAAAGTGAAGGCCTTATTTTTTAGGCCGAAAGTTATTTTAGGTCAACACTATCACACATTCGTTTTACCGGCTCAAACATTTACTGACTCTCACATCTGCGAAACATTAAAAAATCTTTCGTTCGATCCCTTTCAAAATCATCTCAAAGATCTTGCGGATTATAAATGACTCATAAAACGTTGTTGCTGCCATCAAAAGTATATGTTAATACTTTATGTTTTTGCATCTTTAAGGCGTCTGCTACGATTGCAGACATATGCAAGAGTTATACGTCTGCTTTTCTATAGCGCTAACCGCTGCTTTGGAACACCAATGAAACTTTTCTTCAAAATATAAATTATTTTTTCTCAAAGTGTTAACTCTGCTTGTTTGCTGCATTAATGTCTATTTTTCTCAACGAATGCAAAGTTGTTTCAAAAAAGGTTTTTAAATTTTTTTGATTCTTGAAGAAAAATAATGGTGATTACTCAACACGACATAAATAGTCAAGATACAATTACACAGAAGTTATAAGTTTGATAAAATACTTATCGACAGACCACAGATAGGCCACTGGCACGTAAGTGAAATTGGCAGAGGCTGATGAAACGCAGGAATATGTGGTGATAAGAGGCAGAAATTCTTGCTTCAAGTGTGTACCCTCTAATGCTTGGTTACTCCACTGCTTATTCTATTTCATGCTTGCGTAATGCTTTATGAATTTGAGTATAAATTCGGGTAGCTGTCTCAATCCATTAAGCTTCGTTTTCTTTTCGTGGCCTCGAAACTCTATGGGGTTGATGCCACTATAATAATATTCGTTTTTGTATTGTATTGTATTGTATTGTATTTTCTCCTAAGCAATGCTATCAGCCTCTAAGGTTTGTTTTTCAAGCGGAATGAGATCATATTTTTCATTTTTTTATAAACACCAGGAAGTTTCTGAAAAACAAAGTGTTTCTTATCTCATCCGAAAAACTTCGTGGTTCATCAAATGCAATATTTGAAAAGATAATGTTTTTGCATGTTTGTGAATTGCTTCGGAAACAGGGCGAAAAAAAACTCATTCTCGAAGTTGATGTGTTCGAAGGATTTAAAAGTTTTGAGTTTGCGCGAATGACTGTTGTAGAAGGCTGATAAAAGTTATCAGTTTGTTTGGGTTAAACATTCAAATTTGACCCACATCCATAAAGAAGTGGTCTCCATTTTCGGTTATCTCGTATAAAACAAACACGAAATTTAGAAAGACAAGTTTAAAGAAAAATTTTAAGTTTAATATAATTTTTAAAAATAGCTCGTGACTCAGTCACTGTTGGTGGCATGCGCCTGTGAAGTTTGCTTGTGCTTGTAGCTTTAACACTAAAATAAGTGGCTCTTTTTTTCTCTTCAATCCACGTCTTATTCACTTGTGTGGAATTTATTCAACAGAATGGTATTTCCTTTCTAAAAAAACTCTCTTTTTTGGCGGAGAAAAAGTTAAGTTGTAAGAAATCCATCAAGAAGTAAAAGAAGAATCATGCTCTTTATGACGACAAAAAATGTCGTAAAAAAGTTTAAGGCGCGCATAAAATAAATTTCAAAAATGTCCGAAACAACATGGCAGAAAATAAAACGGTTTTTGGGAAACTTTTGTAAGTTTTTAACGAAGTAAACTTTTTATTCTTGAATACTGTACTGGCGGAAAAGTATAAATTGACAGTTCCCAAAGTTTTGTGAGTGTATAGCTGATTTATATATATATATATATATATATATATATATGTTCTCGGCATTATCACTCAAACAAGGCGCACACCCTCCTTCTTTTGCCGAGTGGAGGTATATATATATATATATATATATATATATATATATATATATATATATATATATATATATATATATATATATATATATATATATATATATATATATATATATATATATATATATAACTTCGAAAAAATGCACCTTAGTCGATCTGTAGAAAAAGTGATTTCCTGAATGAGCTTCGGTGAGCAAAACTCAGCATTAACTTTGCGTAGTTAAAAAATGTTGAATGAAACAGCAGCAGGAAAATCGAAGGAGAAAGTAATCGCCTTGGTGATAAAGAAGGCAAAAAAAGGCCGGAAATTTATCGAACCCCATCGATTTTTTGTCTTTGGATCCATCATCCGAGTATGTGAATTAACGCATTTTAACACTTCCATCAATCCCTCTCCACCCGTATGTTTCTTTGGTTTTCATTATAATGTAAAAAAAATCAATTTTTAAACTATATTTTTGAATGTTATATTGTCGTTTTATATGCCTCCTTGCTTGAATAGCATGGGATATTGCAATGCCTTACATCGGTGTCGGAAGGAAGATAAGAGCGAGGTGAATTAATGCCTTCCTTTGGCGTTTAATTTTTCTCGTTTTATTCCGGGTGCTTATCTGCGGTTTTATTTAAAGACAAGTCTGTGTTTAAAGGCTTTTTTTACATTTGAAGCATTGCGTGTAAATAATCTCTCAGAATCACGCTTAAAAAAGCTCTCAATCAGCAAAAAATTAATCAGACGTGTTGTGTTGCTTTATTTTTACCGTATTTTTTATTTTCATCTGAACGTGAGTTTACACTTTCAAAAGCCATATTCGAACCACCAAGCCTCACCCGCAATATGGTTCATTTTTCCAGACAGAAGCCAGTAGAAAATGTGATAGTTCCTCTCTAAGCCGGGCTGTTGGTATGTTACACGGGACTTCTCCAGAAGGTCTGCAGACAGTGTTCAAAAATAAACTGGATTTTTTTCAATAATTCATTTTAATTCTTCTTTTCAATAATTTTTTTTTCAATTTTTCATAATTTTTTCAATTGACTTTTATTAATGAGTTTATTATTATTTTAGTTTCAATAATTTTTCAATAAATTATTTTTATTCGAAGTTTTTTTAATTTTTAATTTTTATTTTTATTTCAATCGTTTTCCAGTTCGGATTTCTCTCACATGTTTCAATATCAGCTCCAGCGATTTTTCCATTGGTTCCAAAGTGGATTCTGATAAACTTTCCCTGTTTGAGATCATTTGGTTAAAAATAAATTCTTGCAAAATCATTAGAAAGAGCTTGAAACATCAGCAGGAACTCACATGATCAAAAGTCTTTGCGAAAGAATAGGAAGGTTAGTAAACAGCATTTTAAAAAGCACTAAGAGATAAGGGCAGCTCACGAATCTGGATGAATTGTTGTTCCTGATGGTCTTGGCGTTTCCATACGCCTCCAGCACAGGATTGGTCTGCACGATCTGGTCCTCCAAGGAGCCCTTTGAGCTCTGTGCGTGTGTGTTATGGTTTGTGTTGGGGGTGTGTGTGTTATGGTGTGTGTGGGTGGTGGTGCGTGTGGGTGGTGGTGTGTGTGTGTCAGGGTGTTTGTGTGTGTAACACAAGATGTTTTTTACTTCTGTTGTTCTCGCCATATTATTAAGCTTTTTTTCCATTTTTTAGGAGCAGTCGTTCGAAAGATGTTTGTCTTCATTACGGAGAAACTTTTTAGACGTAAAAAATATTAAAATAGTGTTTTCCGTTTTCAAATATTAGTTATGAATTCATTAAAATAATTTTATTTTCTTATATTATGATCTCGTTAGGGGTTAGCCTTCAAAGGAATCACATTCACTCATACATCGACGTCTCAACAACAACCATTACGAATTACTTGGAATTAACATTGACAGTAGATTCATATTTTAAAAAAATTTGTTCAAATAATTTAATCCAATCTAATCTAATCAAATCATTTGTATAGCGCTGATTCTACACTGTTCAAGAGTGCTCTCTTCTCCAGTCAAAGTTCCATCAGACACATTCCAGTTTCACCCTCAACCTCACGGCACCCACTCGAGTCACTACGAAGCACTCAGCGGACTCACATGCCTGCTCCGTACAATGTGCTCATTGAGTGAAAGTCTTCAAGAACAAGAACAATGTCTCTGTGTCCAAAAAAACATAGAACTACTAAAAAAAATAGGTCAGAAGTCTCGAACTGCACCAACATCCATGAGCTGTCTGGCTCATTCCATTAATAGTTAAGAAACTGTTGTTTCTTGTTTCAATTTTCAATTTCTGATGATCTTATTCGGCGTTAGTTGTGCTAAAAATAACCAACTATGTGGGCGCCGCACGAACAGTGCACCGTGGTTATTTCGGCTTGTTTTTATAGCGAGTGTTTGGTGAGCGTGGGTGGCTAGGCTCCTTTTCTGTGAATGAGAGTTATCTGCTTCCACTGCAGCCTTTCTCTTCAACATTCATTCGCATTCCACAACAATTTTTTTTTTTAATTGATAAATAAATGTTATATATATATATATATATGTTATAAACAGTTTGTAGCAGTGTGGAATCAGCGCTATATAAACGAGTTGATTAGATTAGATTAGATAATATTAACTTCAAAAATTTTATTTTTTTTACTTTATCCTTAAAAACTCTATGGTTTTGTTTTCATCCCCCTCAAGCACTCTTTGAGTAATGATGCTTGACAGGCAGAAAAAGTTGCTTCTTTTGTTGCATCCATACCTTTCCTTCAATCGCTCTTGATCATGAATTAATCTTGGCAGCTATGATTGATACGCCATTATCGGATAACAAATGGCTCGAGAAGGCCACTGCAACTCCAATGGGGTTACTCTTATCTAACAAAATCATTCGTACGCATTTCAACAACAAAAACAACGTCTCAGTTGCTTGCCTTGGTACCTCACAAACCA